>CAOLHI010003205.1:0-193108 GCA_948474755.1 Ctenosaura bakeri | reverse complement strand
ACTGAGCTAATTGAGTGCAAACTACTTTTGCACTTTGAATTCAGTTTGTAGCAACTGAAAAAAACTGAGAACAAAGAGGGTAAGTGAAAGGAGGAGTGAGAAACTGGGACATTTTAAAAGCAGCTTCAAAAGTGGGATGATAGAGGACTGATTGGGACTGTTTTTGCTTCACTGAGACAGTTTGGAGGGTTTGTTACTGTCAGATTGGAAAATTAGTATGGGATAAACATGTAGGAAACTGAATTGAAGGTAAACTTTGGGATGCTATACTGTTAGAAATCATTCATTATTTTTGTGGAGCATAATCTTAAAGCCCTTCATGTATGATATCTCACAGGAATTAGATTTAAGCACATTAATTTCAACCTAAGTGCATTATATTGGTGTTGCTATCATGTCCTTTGCTGATATGTTCATTTCTGGTGGTTTTAATGACTAGTGGAAGATTTCTGGTCAGATGTTGTCAGGGTGCATGCTTTCTGTCATATGTAGAGCTGGTGGATGTAGATTAAAATAGTGAATGATTATCAGTGAAGAAGCAATACTATGAATCCTGCTAGAATTAAGTTAGAGTGCTACGAAGTATTGAGTGTCAAATGAGGATTGCATCAGTGTATCCATTTGACATTTGTTTGTGTATCACAGTGTATCAAAATGGTCAATTAAGTTATTACCTATTGCTACAATGTATCTGATGATGGGGAGAAGATCAGAGCAGGTGAAAATGAAAGTAGGAAGAAATGTTTCGGGAACTCCCAGTGTCTAAGTAAAGGATGAAGGGAAAGTAAAACAAATGCAAGTGTGGAAAATGTCTGAAGATGTGGGGTGATGTTAAATTTATGATCTTCTCCAATCACAGCTTTGCATACTTAAAATTTGTATACGTGGGTATAAAGCCTGTGAACACTGTGTATCCTTAATTTCAGCAACTTGAAAAGAAGTGTGCTGCATTGCTTGCTTTGCTACAAATAAACAGTACTGTCTACCTCAGAGTGAAGTTTGTGGATTATGAGTTATCCAGTGCATGACAGATAGCTTTGAAGAACTGTACTTAATTATAGAGAAAAAGGTGTGAGCCTCATCTATTATTGGACTATTTTCATTGTTTATTCATGACGACAGACAAGTAATGTACATGGAATAAATTTGCTTTAGCTGTGCAGAAGGCTATTTAGAAATAGCTGCAAGTTGGTAAGGAGAGGGTAATCTCTCTCTGGGCAGATGGAAGGGTAGGTTACTTGCACTGAGAGAAAATTAACTGTCCACTCCAAAATGTAGAATGATATATGAATAACTGAAAACTTTTATACTTACAATTTATTAAGTATGTCAAGAATGATTCAATCAACATTTGTCTTCCTAGAATCATACCAAACTATGGAATGAAATGGAATTATAGCATAGATTTTGTAATTTTGATTTTTCTTTTCAGTCATCGGGCTGTTGAATACTAGTCTTAAGAAGTGTGAGTTTTTTCCACATAGTTCTTTGGTCCTGCTGGTTGTTGTCACCTCCAGATCGACTCATTCTATTCTTCTGGGATGATGTTTGCACTGATGACTTGGCTCTGCAACAGAGCTCCTTAAAAATATTTTCCCTCCCTCTTCCTCCTCCTCCTCTTCTTTTTTTGAAAAGAAAAACAGACTTGCTGAAGTGTTCCTATGGTCTTAAGGGAAAATTTTCTTCTATTTTTTTCAAAGAGTTATAAAATTATAGTGCAAGAGTGCCATCTCACTGATGCACTGATGAATTATAGCATTAGAACTCTAAAAGAGAGAGAAAGAGAAAGAAAGGAGGAGAAGGGATCAAATTGTTCTGATGTGTTTCAGAATTAAAAAGAAACTCATGTACTGATGGGAATACAATGTTGCAGCTGGTACTGGGAATTTCCAGAAAATAAGTCCAGAGCAACAGAACTGTCACTGGGATATATGTTTTAAGCAACAACAACAGAAACCCTCAAGAACAAATGATGCAACTTGCCAACACATTTGCCCTACCTGGAGGATCCCATGGATATTTTTTTCCAGGAGTTTTTTTGTTTTTTTGTTTTATCATGTCATTTTCTGTACTGTTGTTTGACTGCATTATTTCAACAAAGTTTTAATAATGAAAGCATTCATTTGGTTATTCTTCACAATTTAAGCATATTCATTAATTACTTGGGTTATATAAAGCCATTGATCATGTGATTTTCTTTAATTTTTTGATGTTTTAACGTTCTTAGGATGCATAGACATAGAATCATAGAACTGAGTCACAGAATCATAGAACTGGAAGAGACCACAAGGGCCAACATGTCCAACCCTAGCAGGAATACACAATCATTGCACTTCCAAAAGATGGCCATCCAGCCTCTATTTAAAAACGTCCAAAAAGGGAGAATCTACCTCACTTGAAGGCAGTGTATTTCACTGTTGAACTGCTGTTATCGTTAGGAAGTTCTTCCTAATGTTTAGGTAAACTCTCTTTCCTGCAGTTTGAAGCCATTGCTCCATGTCCTAATCTCTGGAGCAGAAGAAAAGAAGCTTGCTCCATCTGCTGTATGATGTCCCTTCCAATATTAAACATGGCTATCATGTCACCTCTTAACCGTCTCTTTTCCAGGCTAAACCTGCCCAGCTCCCAAAGCCTCAAATGCCTCAAACAGCATGGTTTCCAGGCCTTTTACCATTTTCTTCACTTTCCTCTGGACACGTTCGAGCTTATCAATATGCTTCTTGAATTGTGGTGCTCGGAACTGGACACAGTATTCTAGGTGAGGTCTGCTCAAAGTAGAACAGAATAGTGCTATTACTTCCCATCACCTAGACATTATACTCCTGTTGATGCAGCCTAGAATCTTATTGGCTTTTTCAGCTGTTTCATCACACTGTAGACATCAGTGGACATCATGGTTAACATCTCTGTTATGACAAGAAGCAGTTTCAGCTAATAACTAATAATTATTGTTCAGCTAGTATTTGTTGTGTATAAGTCAGTTAACAGAAGGAGTTATACTGCATTTCCACAACTTCAGTTCCACAAATGAGACAGTCATAGATCAGGTTTTCCAAAGTGTTTCCAAAAGCACAAAAAAAAAAAAATCATGTTCTGGCACATGGATGGCTGTCCTTTCACTGGCTTGCTGATGTTGCTTTAAAAAAATCAAACTTCTGTGAGATAGCAGAGGACCTGGGAAAGATATCTGCCTTTAGCAAAGACTCCAGTTCAGTGTAAGGGCCTTTCTGCACTACATTATTATAGTGCTATTATTCCACTTTCAACATGCTGTGGGATTCTGGGGTTTGTAGTTTGCTGAGGCCAAAGAGCTCTCTGGCTGAGAATTCTAAATGTCCCTCCCTAAACTGCAAACTCTGGGATTCCACAGGATGTTGAAAGTGGAATAACACTATAGCACTGTAACAGTGTTGTGCAGAAAGGCCCACAGTTTTAACTTGATAAAATAGATTCTGTGAGGGTATGGGCAGGGCAAGGACAGATTCTGTGAGGATATGGACAGTTTTAATAATGCGTCTTTGAAAAATCTCCCTCTCCTCCATCGCTCATTGAACACACATTTAAGCATGAATACTTTCCCAAATGATTGAGAACATTTGGATAGGTGAAGATTACATGAAAAATCCCCATATGCAATAAGGGTCAACTGTACTGTATAAGGACTTTCTTGCCTTTTATTTATAAACCATTCCTTCTAACATTCAAAGCAACTTTAATATATTCTTGCAAGTTTATTTATGAATCTGATCAGCAAAGTGTTCTCACTCTTGCTTTAACTGTAATGCATTTAGTATTTTGGAGTAGTGTGTTTTTCAGTGTGGGAGTTTTCATGGGTAAAGCAAATGTTTTATATATGCTAGTTTTGTGGTTGTGCCACTGTGGGACTGTGGTTTTGGTGGTGATTACTAGTTCTCTTCACTGCCTAGCATGCCTTTTTGACTACTTAAACAAGCAGGCTGATGTTGTGGTGGGGCTAGCAGCCAAAGGATAACGAGTCATGTCCAATCAATATACAGAAAGCAATTCTGTATAATTTCTTCTTACCATATTGAGCTATAATTAGTCTGTACACTAGAAAAGGGATATCTTGCACAGAATTATGATGCCAATGAAAGGGACAGGACATGACAGGAATAACCTCATTTAACAGCAGTAACCTCTGCTTTAATTTAGCATAAGAACGACCTTTTATTCATATCCAGTGGAATTGTTCCAGTTTCTTCTTTTATGTAACTTTTTTGTATACCTCTCTTGTTTATGTTTATATTTGCAGCCATGATCAGCAATGACTAATTAATGAAATATAACATCCTCACTGTGTATTTCTTTCAAATTATTTATATTTTTTCTGAGTGCAACCAGAGTCTTATTTTTGGGGATTAAAAGCATGGTACTCTAAAAGTACCTTTTACAAATTCTGAGTACAACATGTGGGATGTCACATTGTATGAGCAGTTGGTTCTCTACTGTAGAATCAACTATAGGCTTCCACAACCAGATGACTACAACTCCCAGAATTATTTAGCATTGATATACCATGGGACTCAAGAGCATCATCCTTCCACTGCCCCATTATAGACAGCTTTAGCAAACTATTATATCCTATTCCTTCTTAAAAGTAAACTTCCAAGCTCTGTAGATATCGCTGATGGGAGCTAAAGTCCAAACATCTGGAAGGTACCCTGTTGAGGAAGGCTGTTATCTAATCTATAGTCACATCTAATATTGTTATTAGAATGCTTATTCAGTTTGGCTTGGTACATGTTTCACAGTAATTATTTTATTTTGCATTTATTTAATAGTTACCGTCTCAACTTTAAAAATACATTTTTAAACAGATTGGGTGGGTTTTTTTTTTTTGAAAGAGTAAAAAGCGGGATATAAATATATTAAATAAATAAAATAATACACAAACACATAATTTATGGCATGTAGCTTTTTGCTTAATTTGTATCAAAGGTCTCTAATGCATCAGTGGGCAGCTATGATACTCCATATGTTGTTGGCCTGCACCTTTCTGTAGCCCTACCCACCACAGCCAATGGTGAGGAAACATAGAAGTTCTAGTCAAAAAACTTCTGGAGAACAACAGTTGCCCATCTCTGCTATACTGAATATTTCCATCAAACCATTACATGACTATATTAAATAGCATTTGACTCAGAAATCTGATGTATTCAAACCTGACTCACATGATCAAAAGGACATTCTGGCTATTTACAACTCCATCTTTTCCAAAAGATTTTTCCAACAAGATGTGAATACATTTTATTGTGGTAAAATCTACTTCAAACATTGTAAACGTGGACCTTCAGTGAGGAATCCATCCTCTCTTTGGCTCTGATGAAGCTCCAGTGGTAAAAACACCAGTAGGAGGGGTTCGGGCCAGTGTAACTACCCTGGATTTAGGGGAAATCATTGAGATCACCCACCTAGCCTCTGGGCTGTGCAGCTAACAAGGAGACTATCACAAAAGGAATGGCCAAAGTGTGAGGAGGCACTGGGAGATACAGCAGGCTTATGTCGCTGGATAGCATGTATTTGAAAGACACTGTAACTTTAAAGGACACTGAAATCATGTATCCTAGTCTCTTAAATGACAGTGAGGGGAGTTTGACGGATTAAGAGAGCTTTTGTTAACAATTGAGAGATCTGCATTTCAATGGTTGGATAACATCTTAGTGAGTACCTTCTTTCTGTGAAAGAGATTTAAAAGGCTACGAAATTTGACAAGATACTGAGTTTATAAGCCAAAAAGCTTAAAAAGAATTTGGCTCAACCATTTTTTAAAAAATAGATGGGTCCATAAGTTAACCTTTGGATTTTAAAGTTATAAGATATTTGAAATTCTGACATAATGTAAGATTTTTTTTTATGAAGGAACATAAGAAACTGTGGGAAAGTGAAAACTATTGGATGTTATTGTAACAAGTAATTGATGAGGCTGACAATGGGAGCATTCTAGCACTACGGATCTTGGCAAGGAACTAAAAGCTAGGGCCCTTTCCTTAGCTTACCTTCTTGTGGTGGTATCTGGTGATCATCCCTGCAGCAGTTCTGCGGGGAAGGGAGTGTGGCAGCAGTGCTCCTCTCCACACAGGATTGGCTCCCTGTGGAAGCAATGGACATGCCACTTCTTCCTGCAGCATAGCCAGGTACTTTCCCAGGCAGCAATAGGGCAGGAAGTATCACCATCATACTTCTTGCCCTTCCAGAGGACAGGTAAGTGCAGGATGGTGGCACGATCATGTGTTATTGATGGGGAAAACCTGATTTAACCTGCAATTGTGCTGCCTGGGGATAGGAGACAAGTGGGACCACAATGATGTCATGCAGAAGCATCATTATGGTTCTGTCCTTCTCCTGTCCCCATGATGGGATGGGAGGGTGCTGCAGAAAGGGCCTTAATCTCATGAGAAGTTTACCGAACTGACATATCTCTCTTTCTGGTCCCAAGTCTGCTTATCTGTTTGGTCCCTTTTTCATTCTCTTTCCTATGACCTGCTACGCATATGATAATTTTCTGTGAAACTCTGGGACCAAAATGGTTCAATCATCCTTATTCCTATAAGTACTCCATCCTTTTCTTAAACCACCTACTTGTTTAGGTAACACAGTTTGCCTTATGTACTTTTAGCATACTTGTGACTATACATTAGAAAAAACTGCTTTTTTAGCACTTTAAAAAGAAAAGATAAAATTGTGAAACATCTGGAATGAATACACTCTCTTACATTTTATAAGACCCCCTTCATATATTTGGGAATAGAAAAAAATTGTCAGATGCCTTTATCCAGATTGCTAAAATATATATTATGTCCTGCTGACAGGTCATTTTTTGAATACGTTATCATCCTAAGGCAGTGGATGGGTGGTCTCTTCAGGAATTCAAGGGAAAAAGCACATAGCAATCACAGATTTGTACAGTATAAAGTGGGTTACCACACAGTTCCTGTGGGTGTACAGCATGTTAGTTTTACTGTGTGTGTAACATTTAATAATCCACTCAACATGAGCTACATGAAGAAACCAAGAGGACATTAGTAATTCACCATATTTTTTAAAAATATTTTTCATATTACACTTCTATGAATCACAGAACAGATAGCAACACAGGTCTGAATATTCAACCTGGTAACCTAAAACTCAGATGCTGAGAAGATAAAAGGAAAATTTCCCAAAGAAAAGTCAATAAGACTCTGAATGTGATATATTGAGTTGCACAAACTGCCTGTTCATTAGATACCTTCAGTATAAACCTTTAGGAAGGACTTCACTGAAAAAGTCCTCTCTGAACTGCAACATAGGTAGGGTGCCACCTGTTCCAGTACCCCATTATTGGGCAAGGTACTGACATGCATAGTAGCTTCCTAACTGCAGCTGTTCCTGGATAAAATAGCTTATCTAGAACCATTTCAATCTGGCTTTAAGCCTGGTTATGGGAAAAAAGATGGCAATGGCTAGGAGATGGGAGAATGTGTCCCTCTTGGTTCCATTGGACCTTTCATCAGCCATGTTGCCATTGATTATGGTTTCTTCTGGATCACCTCTCTGGGACAGGGCTTGAAGGTACTAGTTTACAGTGACTCAGGTATTTCTTAGAGGGATAAATTGAATAGGTGGTGCTGTGGGATTCCTGTTCAACACTCTGGCTGCTGACCTATGGAGGCCCTTGTGGTACAGTTTTGTTCCCAGTGCCATTTAACCTATATGTGAAATCTCTGGAAGAGGATTCTCAGAGTTTTAGCATTCAGTTTTACCAGTGTACTGATGACAATTCCATCTTTCCTTTCCATCCAATTCTGACAAAGCATTTTTAATAACAATTGTGTATCCCCCAAATGGATATCAATTTCTGGCTTTTGAACAGCAAATGGAGACAAATTGACTCGTATAATTTACTTAATAAACCAAAAACACAAATTCAGATTAGGAACTAATGAAACACTGACCAGAGGAATGAAATTGCAATAAACTTGAATAAAATCAATGGAACATAGAGCACATTATGCAACAATTCTTAGGGTTTTTACAAGTCATCTATCATTCTGAAATTTCCCTCCCTGTATACTGTGATGTGCAAAGGAATTCATCATAAGGAGTCATTGAGTCGTAGAATCATAAAGTTGGAAAGGGCCTCATGGACCATTTAGTCCAACTCCCAGCTCAATGTGTGATCTCCAGCTAAAGCATCTCAAACAGGTAACGGTCCATCCTCTTTGGAGTGCAGGCAAGGGCTCCTATGACAGGCCATGTGGAAGGCCTTCAAAGCTACATATAGTTCACAGGCAACAGGTTGCAACAGGTTGCTGAATGTGATGGACATAACAGGATTACAGCCCGTAAAAACTCACATTCCTGATGATATGGAGGATGTTCATGAGTAGAGGAAACCCTCTCCTCTTCAGAAAGACCCAGTAAGTAAGTGGAGAATAACACAAAGAATGACATAGAAGGGAAGAGCTCACATGTGCCTCCTCTTTGCATGTGTAATTTAGAACTTCTGATCATGTCATAATTCCAAGATCTGAGCAGTAGCATTGCTCCAAAAAGAACTCAGGGCCATAAGGGGCATCAGTTCCATCATTCCATAAGGAACAATAAATGAGGCTTTTCTTTCTACCTAAATTTTTATGAAAGATTCTTCCAAGACTTTCAACCATTCTTAGCTGTAAAGAAGCTTGAGCTCACATAACGACAGCTTTAAAAGCTGCTGCTAGAAACTGATAGGACTGAACTTCTCAGGGATCTGAATTGACTGGCTTCTTAAACCTGCAGTTGCTGGAAGTTTTGTGCTGGGACATGGCTTCTTTCCTGAGGATTTGCTGTCACTCATCAGCTCCAGAATTCATTTTCTAGTACTTTACTGTGTCTATTGTGCCTTGACCTCCCTGAATTGGAGTAGTAACTTGCCAATATATAATACAGCCCTTCCAGAACTACACTGAGGGCCCTTCTGCACTACACAATTATTGTAGTATAATCCCACTTTAACTACCATAGTTGCCTTCAATGGAATCCTGAGGTTTGTAGCCTTGGGAGGTACTGGAACTCTCTGGCTGAGAATTCTAAATATCCCTCCCTAAACTGCAAATTCTGTGATTCCATAGAACAGAATGATAGCAGTTAAAGTGGAATCATAGTTCATTGTTTTCTCCTGTGGAATCTGAAGAACCAGGACAGAATAGGTTTAGAGTTAGGTCATCATCTGGAAAAATTAATTGTCACCTAGTCCAGGGTAGATGACTGTCAAAGGCTAGAGGATGGCTTAGTCTCCTCCACCCATGGAAACCCTGGAGAAACACCACCCTCATTTATTTATTTATTTATTTATTTTGCTGTAAAGTTTCCAAAAGCCTTATAGAGGTTGTGATAACATTCTACCATCTTTTGGTTGGGGGCTAGTGGCAGCTGGAACATTTTAGTCCCTTTTAAAGCTTCTTGTTCACTTACTGTTTTAGAAACAATCTGCTCCTGGGCCTAAGATGGCCCAGGGCACAAAATCTGGAGAAATGTTTCCCAAACCACCAGCAGGCATTTGAGAGCATTTTGGGTTTTTTAAAACAACGGCGGCGGCAGCTGCAGTGGCAGCAACAATAATGATAAAATTGACTCTGGGGGTCGGGAGCTGGGAGCCAGAAAATTGCACTCTGGGGTTTTGGAAACCCAATGGCCACTTTTAGCCTATCTCCTGACCTAGACCTACAAAATCAGTAAGATGAATTTATGTTCTGTTTAATTTGCATTCAGTTGTTTTCAGTGTGACATATTCATATTTAACATTTATGATACTTAGATTTGCCAGATCTCAGGGCCTGACCTTGAGTCTCTAGTATTTACCAGTCATCTCCAGGGAGAAGACAAGGTTGCAAATTCTCCAATTTTGGGGAGCTCTCCTCTGAGCAAGAGGAAAGGGCTGTGTGAAAATCTTCAGCTTGGGTAACAGAACAGCAGCTTGCTACAACTGTTGTTGTTGTTGTTGTTGTTGTTGTTGTTGTTGTTGCATGCCTTCACGTTGTTTCTGAATTATGGTGACTCGAAAACAAACCTATCATGGGGGTTTCTGGGGCTGAGAGTATGTGAAGAGTCTAAGGTCACGCAATGGGTTTCCATGGCCAAGCAGGAACCAAATCATGGTCTGCAGGATTGTAGTCCAACACTTAAACCACTGCGCTACACTTTCTCCTTGTCTCTCTGTCTCTCTTGCTACAGTTTCCAAGCGTTAATTGGTTTGTTGCTGCAACTTGCAAAGAAGACTCTTGGGGCTGTATGTATTTACTTAGTTAGCTTTCATCTTCCCTCCCAATCATTATGATTCACCCTGTGCTCTACACTGTGTCTACCTTCTGCCTAGAAATATGTAGGCTCAATTAAATGTTGCTTATCTATCCCTAAATAGATGAGAAGGCACAATCCCTTCATTACACATTAATTCGGGAAAAGCCCTTTAGTTAAAATTTCCAAACAGGGGAATATGTTTCCTCTCTCTCTTTCTCTCTTGTGTCTCTCTCTCTCTCTCTCTCTCTGAGCATGTTTGAATGACAAGGTATGAGCAACTGTGGTTGATGATGCTTACTGCATTTAATGATTTTATCAAGGGCCATCCCTAGGTCTCTAAGTTTTGGCCTAGAAACCTCAGGGCCTGGGACAACCATGTACACAGACTTCAGCTCTCAAAAAGACCCAAAGATCACCTATTTCAATCAGCAGATGACCACAGATGCAGCCTACTGCTTTACCAGATGCAGACAGTAGGTTCAACTCAATATTTATTTTATTTTTCCAACCATTATTCTTTGGAATATCTCTGAAAAGCCAGAAATAGGCTAAATACATATGTATATGTGCACGTGTGCATGCACACAGGCACAAGCATGCACACACACACACATGCACAGAAACTACACTGGACTAACAGCTATAAAGTAATTTGCCCAATACAAGAAGTACTGTTTAGCCATGTTAACACTCAAGCCCATAAGCTGAATTCTAAATGACTAGCAAATACGCTATTAATTAAAATGGAAATTGAATCCATCTTACAGGATTTACAGGAGAAATCTGATTTTCATGAGGTTTTCTCTGAGTGCTACTTCAGTATAGCTGGAAGCAGTGCTTTAATTTTTGTGTGTAATCCAACTCAATAATTAAAATGACTTTTTTCTTCATAAATTTTGAAATATTAATAAAATGTGAACAAGTCTAGTCAAATCATGGCTGGGTAATTCTCAGAAGTTGCTAATCATAATTTTTGTTAATATACATTTTTGATTCACTGTTGATTGCAGTTTCCATTATAACCATGCCCATAACTGAAATTAACAAAAATTGGGAGATAATGACCCACAGGCATTTTCTATTGTTTTGTTATACTGTATATAATGTATTGGCTATGATAATTTAAACAAGAGGTAATTAAACAACAGTATGTTAGGAAATATGTGTAGACCTGGATTAGAAATTTCTTGCTGATTTACACTGGCACAAGTACTTTTTTGGATATTTTGCAAGGAAGTAATGAGTATCTCCTTGTGCAGTGGTTATTCTCCAGCCATGTAACATCTGCTATACAGTGCCAGGATTTTATTCCATCCCCCAAATGGTCACTAACTGGTTGGGGAATTTGTTAGGAGAGTTAGCCTTTGCTGTTTTGGATATCCATGTACATATGCTGACAAAGTTTTATCTTCTGTCCACATTAAGTAGGATTTTGCTCTGGTTTGTAGTTGCTCTACTCAAAGCAATAACTGAAATCACCTGGATTGTCAGAATTAGTGGATCCCCAGGTTAATGAAAACCTTGAAGCAGAACCAAATTTCCTTTGGGTAATCATATCTGATCACAACCACTTTCCTACCATACCATAGAAGTGAACAGAACAAGACCTTTCCTTTCCTTTCTTTTTCTTTTATGTAAAAGGACAAAGAGGCCCAGGAAAAAAAGAAAGGCATAGAGGAGGAAAACACTAGGTATCAAAGGAACAGATCCACAGCTTTCAATTTTTTGGATTTCAGCTTTGTGTATCAGGATAAAGGTGTGAAATCGTGTTTGTATGACAGAGCAAGACTTTTTAAATGCTATTTCTGATAGGGCTCTGGAGTCCTCCTGAGTATAGTGCAGATATCACAATGATATTGGCTAGCACTAATATTGAACTGGTCCCATAGCCTAATTCCAGCCAAGCAAGCCAACTGAGTGATAGTAGGATGAGTACATAGAACTGGTGGGCAGAATGAGATTATGATGGTGGACCATGATTTTGGTTTGTGTGCATTCAGCAGATTGTGTGTCTGCATGTGCTTGAACCGTATAGCCTCTGAACCACAGGGGTTCATATGTGCAGCCTATATATGCACTATTTATTTACAAATAAACTGTTCTTGCATAGGAATGAAGACACATTGATTGGCATCACAACTTTGGTTCTTCCCTCCATGCTAATGTGTTCAGTCTGTATTGATTGTCTATGAAAAGGTCTGTTTAGGACTTGGGCCCTTTCTTCAGTATGCTACTATAGTGCTGTTATTCCACTTACAACATTCTGTGGAATTCTGAGGTTTGTGGTTTACTGAGGACAAAATGCTCTCTGGCTGAGAATTCTAAATGCCCCTCCTTAAATTACAAACCCCAAGATTCCATAGTGTGTTGGAAGTTGAGTAGCACTATAATACTGTAATGTGGAAAGGCCCTTAGTCTCACCAAAAGTCTATCAAGGCCATTTCTGCATGGGGTGAGGGAATCACCCCGTGAGGCTACTTACCAGACTTCTTGGATCCCTGGGCCGGTCCATGCCACTCCGGAGCAGTGCATGCTCATTGATATGCACTGCTCTGGCATCTCAAATGGCAGCTTCCAGTTGGTTGAGGGTCTCGACCAACTGCTGAAGCTCGCCAGCCTAAAGCCTGCCCCCAGCAGATCACAGGCTCGCATTGGGGTGAGCCTGTGAATCTGCATAAGGGAGCAGACTCGCAGTGGCATGCTCTGTGCTTTTGAAAGACATGATTTTTCCAGTCTTTCAAAAGCATGCTAGATGACCACTTGGGGTTGTTCCAGAGTGGGTTGAGGTGTGGATCTATGTTAAGTAGGTCCGACCCAGTCTGCTCCCGGGTGCAGACATCCTCTTTGGAGGATACTCTGCCCCATTTTAAAAACCCCGTGTGGAAATGGCTGAAGAAAGGTGACAATTTTCCATGTGAGAGTTTCCAGGGTTGTTAGTGATGGTGGCCATTGTGTGAGCAGTATGAGGTTGACTTGCAGTACAAATTTGCAATCATCATGCTTCCTAGAGAAATGTTTTAACAGAGAAGCTTAATCATATTGTTGGTGTTAATAATGATGGACTGCTTCACAGATGTCTGGGCTGATTCCCTGCATGAATTCACTGCACAGTGTGACTTCATTCTTGTTACCTGTTCAGCTATTCTATTTATTTTGATTGCAATTTATGCATATGATGCAAGCTGGTGTCAAAGCAGTCTGATTAATTGTTCTCCTGTAGAACCACCGAGCAGTGATGATTATCAGTTCTCTCTGTCCCCCACATAAAATCCCACAAAAATAACGTGTGAAAATGTGACAGCAGTGTGGTCTCTTCCAATCATGTAATTATGCTTGCACATAATGATAGAAAAATGTGTTGGTGCCCCACAATACTGTTTCATGTTATTTTCTGAGGACACCCTTGCCATCAGTTGCATTAAAAAACCATGCCAGCAGATAGTAATTTAGGAAAGAACAAAATAATTCTGGTTGCAAAGACAAGTCTTTGAAGAAGCAATTGTGCATTGCAAGGTAATTCAGTCATCTTCCATAGAAGGCAGACTGTTTTTCACATATGGTATAGAATGTTGAGATTTAGGCCATTTCCATATGTTTTCTGATCCTGTTGTTCCCAGTCACGATCCCAGCAGCACCTTTGGTGGGAAGGGAGTGTGATGGCAAGTCTCCCCTCTGCACCCAACTGCCTCCCTGTGGAAGGGAGCGTGACAGACACACCTCTTCCTTCCACAGTGCAGCCCGGCTCTTTCCAATGCTGCACTGGGGCAGGAAGCACCTCCATTGCTCTTCTGGCCCTTCCGCATGGCCAGGAAGAATGGGACGAATAGATCAAGGGAGGTAATGGTATCACTCTATTCTGCATTGGTTAGACCTCATTTGGAATACTGTGTCCAGTTCTGGGCACCTCAGTTCAAGAAGGATATCAACAAGCTGGAGCGTATTCAGAGGAGCACGAACAAAATGGTGAAGGGTCTGGAAGCCATGACCTATGAGGAATGGCTTAGGGAGCTGGGTATGTTTAGTCTGCAGAAGAGAAGGTTAAGAGGGGACATGATATCCATGTTTAAATATTTGAAGGGATGCCATGTAGAGGAGGGAGAGGGCTTGTTTTCCACTGCTCCAGAAACTAGGACAAGGAGCAAAGGATTCAAGCTGCAGGAAAGAAGATTCCACCTGAACCTCAGGAAGAACTTCCTGATGGTCAGAGCTGTCTGGCAGTGGAATATGCTGCCTTTAAGTGTGGTGGAGTCTCCTTCTTTGGAGGTTTTTAAGCAGAGGCTGGATGGCCATCTGTTGGGAATGCTTTGATGTGTATTCCTGCATAGCAGGGGGTTGGACTGGATGGCCCCTGTGGTCTCTTCCAGCTCTATGATTCTATGGAGCATTGCACAATAAGGGGTCATTGATGGAGAAACTCCATCAATGATTTACCCTGCGATTATGCCAGCTGGTGATAGGAGAAGGGTGGGACCGCGATGGCATCATGCAGTAGTGTCGTCTGGGTCCCATTTCTCACATGTCCCTCCCCATGCTGGGACATAGTCATTGTGCAGAAAGGGTCCCACTGTTGGATGGTATCTATATTTACTTGCTCGACATTGTGCAAGTCACACTCACTCAGCCTCAGAACAAGGCAATGACAAATCTCCTCTGAATAAATCTTGCATAGGAAATCCCAAGTTAGGTTTGCCTTAGGACTGTAATATGTCAGGTTCAGAAATGACTTAAAGGCAAACAACAAAGTGGTGAGGCTAGGTGTGGAGATCAGGATTTAAAGCCCAGGCTACTGAGGCCTAGGGTCCACCAGATGATGGAAAAAGCAGAAAACAGCCTAGAACCATTACTTGTATTGGCATAGGCACAGCAAGGATTATACTATACTCCTCAGTATTCTTCTTTCTTCTTTGTTTATATATTATTGCTAGGAAGTGCTAGATATGCACATAGTTACAAATGATCATTTCATTATTTTTATTTTAAAAATATATTGCCCTTTTCTACAAAAAAAAATGGTACTTAATCCTAGGAAAATATGTTCTCAGCATTACAGCAGTGTAAAGCTCTAATTTGTATAGTTGGTTATTACAAGTGCTAGAATTTAATTACGTTTAAAAGGTGAAATTGAACATGCTGAGAATCTTTCTTCTTGTATCTCACTCTCACACATAGAGAGAACAGACTTTTCTGTTTGGAAATTAAGACAGAAATCTTAGCTAAAGAGGCTGTTCCCAGATCTAGGGGACATGATGGGACTATTCCTTCATGCTCACTCAGGGAGATGGGATAAGGATTCAAGTTAGCCTAGGATTCTAGCAGATACAGAACAGTGTGGAGAGAGAGCACCAGTAGCCCAAAGACTGGGTGGGAGGAAGGAAGCTAACTAAGGAAATACATAGACCTTTTAAGGGTCTTTCCTAGCTGCAGCATCAGTTAATCCTTGGAAACTGTAGCAACCTGCTGCTGTACCAGTCAAATTAGAGAACAAAACACAGCTTAGAGCTGAGGCCCCTAAACTGAAGCATTTTCACCACAGTCTTCTGCCTGGAGATGACTCATGATTACTGGAGGCTCAGGGTGCTTTAAACAATTTGATTTATTACAGACTATTCAGAATTTATTAGAGGGAAGGAGGGAGGCATGTAAGAATATCAAAGCCTTGACTTATTTGAACTAAATATTAGACTTAATTTTGGGGCAGTACCATTTAATCCTAGCCTTCCCCCCAAACCAAACTTGAGTTGGTTGACTCTGTTGACTCTAGGTAACTCTGATTGGCAATAATTCTCAACACAGGGCTTATCCAGACTTTGCCAGGTGTTATAGCTGTATCTATTGCCCCCCTATATCCATATGACGTTCCTGCTGTCTCAGCATTTTTCTCATGAATTTCCAGCACTATATGTAACTTTTTTTTCCACGTCAGGCTGGAGGGTTCCCCCCCTCTTTTTTTTCCAGATGCTTCTGGTACAGGTCAAGGTAAATATCATATGTCTGTATCCCTTATCTTAGGTACTCCTGCTGTACTTTTTTAAGCAGTTCCACTGATGTTTCGAATGGGGTTGTGACCTTTGCCATAGAGGTTTTCAGCTGACCTTCATTTCCTCATTACGTTTCTGGTTATCAGACTGAATATTTTTCTCCCCCCCCTTCAGGCAACGAGACTGGTTTAGTGGTCCGAGTTTTGAGCTATGACCCTGGAGACCAGGGTTTGATTTCCCATTTGGCCGTGAAAACCCACTAGATGACCTTGGGCACATCACACACTCTTGACCCCCAGAAAAGCCTGTGACAGGTTTAGCTTTGGTCACCATAAGTTGAAAATGACTTGAAAGCACACAACCATAAACAAGCGCTATATATTGATAAACTATAAACTATAAATATATCATTATAAATTATAAACTATATATTATAAACTATAAATATATTTATAAAGCATGTATGTCTTAAATATTTTTAGAGTCATAGTACTTTGTTTGTGTGTCTGTGTGTCTGTGTGTACCCTCATGTCACCTGTTGACTTATGCTGACTCCATGAATTTCATAGGGTTTTCTTAGGCAAGGAATACTCAGAGGTGGTTTTGCCAATTTCTTCCTCTAAAATATAGCCCACAGCACCTAGTATTCCTTGGAGATCTCCCATCCAAGTACAAACCACAGCTGACCCTGCTTAGCTACCAAAATCAGACAGGTTCTGGTGCCTTTTAGGGTATTTAGGCTGTTCATAGTGCTATACAGTGTCATATGCTGCTTTAGCACCAAGACTATACAAAGATATTTTAAAAACTTAAACAGAAATTAGAAACAACGTGTGAGATAACATGGATATTGGTGGAAGAGAATGAGGGGCAAAATGTTCATGGAAGGGATGCCAGAAAAACACAGCCACACCATACTTGGGGAGAGAAAAGAGTAGTTAAAAAGAAACATACAGATTGGGGGTAGCATTACAACCATCAGCAAAGCAGAGCCAAAACCCCAACGTATTTAGGGGACTGGATGTGAGAACTGAAACAAAATGTGAAATCCTGAAAAAGAAATACCCCAAATTTCCCAGAATTGTTGAGCAGTCTACAAGAGCCTGTAATTGGCTACAGAAAGATCTAGGATTGCCATGGCCACATTATGCTAGTCATTACACTCCTCTAGTTCATATGATTTGGCAAAGTGATGCTGAATATTTCATCAGCCGTTATCAGTGTAGTTGGACTGAACTGGGACCTTCTGCTTTGAGACATATCAGTGTTCTTTAAATATTATAGAAAAGATGTGACCCTTTTTTAGTGGGACCATTTTTAACATGATCTGTGAAGCTGTCCTAAGCATCAGACTTTAATCTATACAGGAACCAGAACAAAAGATCAACATCTTCTTCTTTGTCATCCCAAGTTCACAAGACAGTCTTTACTATGTGATTCTTAAGAGCCCAAAGTGAAATTGTAATCATGTTAAGACCTCTCATTTCCATTATATTTGCCTGATTATAAAAGTTGCAATAATTTTTATGAGAGTCAGAATCAATATGAAGGACCTAAGTAGAGTTCAGCTGTATCAGAATAGAATAAAGTGAAATAAATTATGAACTTTCAATGCTGATGTGTAGGAGCATGTTACCCAAAATAAACCTCAATGAAATATATACATGGAACATTATTGGCTATATATAAAGAGCTAGCTTTGTTATGATCATGTTATCCTAGTCATTGCAGTACTGGAATACATATGATTTGCAAAAGTAGTGCTAAGTTCTTCAAGACGGTAAAATTAATTTCCTCAAGACCACTGTTACATTATGCTGCTGGTGCTTCTCTGGTATGTCTACATTTTGTCAAAGAAGTGTTTTGTCAGCAGCAGGGATTTTGGGAAATGCACACTTCATTCATATCAGACTGCTCTTTCATGAAAGATTAAGAAATCCAGTCATGGTTAGGGCTTCAAAGCAACAGGTTTCAGAGCTGCTGGTAACAAGTTGCTTTTCTTTGTAATAAAGTGGTAACAAAAATTATATTTCAAGAGGAATGTAATGAGTAGGAACATTTCTAATTTTTTAGAAACAGTTTGTCAGGATTCTTTCCTCCTCAGGGTTTAAGCCATTCTCTTTTCAATCTTCAGGAATTTTTGTTAAAACAGTAACAGAAAATTGTTAATACAGTAAGATACTTTTTAAACTTTGTTATGAACAACAGCAATGAATTACTTTATAAACATTATAACAAGCAATGAAAGGAAGTTATTTTTAAAAACAAACTTCCTAAGATCTGGACCAAGTGGTATTAAAAGAGTTCAAATGTTTCACCTGGTGGCCACTTCCATATATTGTTTTTCATGCACTTCAAGATAGTATTATCCATATGGGTCAGATGAATTGTTTCCCAGGCCAGAGTTTTGGAAAGACTATTTTTTGTACTACAACACCCACAATCCAGATAGCACTGGCCATGCTGGGTATTGGGCCATGAGAAGTGTATCCAAAAGATAACATTTGAAGATTTGTTGTGATGCCCGAAGTAACTGTGGTGTTTTCCTGTCTTCCTTTCTGTATGTCTTTTAAAAGAGGGTTAGAATCATGTGCCCCTCCAAATATAGTTGGACTGTGACTCCCAGCAGCTCTAGCCACCATAATCAATGGTGCATCATGCTGGGAGCTGCAGTCCAATAGACTAGAGGGCTGCACAATTCCCACCCCTTTTCTAAAGCATTTATGTATGTGTATGTATGTGTATATGTATGTGTATACACACACACATACACACATATGAGCTTTGGGAGCAAAAATGTTTGCCAGATCGGGGGGCAGGACTTATAGGCCCAACCTTGCCATGAGGGAGCTTACTTTAGGCACCAGATTTTTGTGTACTTTGATAGGGCAGTGATTTAAATATTTACTTGTTAAATTTGCTGTCCATGCATTTTTTACTGCCTCGAAGGGGAAGAAATATGGGTCAGATTTTATGGGCATTCCCGCATTACACTGTTATAGTGGTATTATTCCACTTTCAACATCCTGTGGAATTCTGGGGTTTGTAGTTTACTGAGGCCAAGGAGCTCTCTGGCTGAGAATTCTAAAGGCCCCTCCCTAAATTACAAACAATAGGATTCCACAGGAGGTTGAAAGTGGAATAATAGCACTGTAACAGGGTGGTGCAGAAATGCCCATGTACCAGACTACCTTAGCTGACCTTTGGTTCTATGCAGCAAGGAGGACCAACATCTCTTACTTCTTTGACTGACCAGGAGTTTCAGGTCATTTCTGCAGGCTTCTGAGCCCCCCCCTAAACTGCAAACCCCAGGATTCCATAGGATGCTGAAAGTGGATAATAGCACTATAACAGTCTAGTGCGGGAATAATTTCAGGGCCTGCCCTTCTGGTTGTGATCTCAGCAAGGGCTTCTGGCTTTCAACTTCTGTCAGGCAGACTTCAAAGGGCGGCGTGGCCTCGCGCTCGCTCCTTCTCCAGGCCAGACATTCCCTGGCGCGTCCACTCGCGACGGTCTGCCTGCCTGCCGCTCCAGCTGTGACAAGAGCCGAGCGCCCTCCTCCAGCGCTTGCTTCTTGAGAAGGGCGGCTTCGCCTCTCTGGCCGCCATCCCCTCCGGTCTTGTCCCGCATTAAGCCCAAGTAATTGTCCACTGACCCGTCCCCGAGCAGGTCTTCGGGTGACATCACGTCCAGCGTCTCACCCAAGCCCCTGACGTGAGCTGCCGCTGCTGCTGCCGCCACCGCCGCCGCCGCGCATCCACTCCCTCAAACGGGGTCAGTCAGGCCGGCGGCCCAACTTGCTCTCCGGCGAGGCGGGAGGGGGGCCGGGCGGGATGCCGGGGAGGGGAGAAGCGCCAGGGCGCGTCACGGTGGGTGTGGGCGCCCGCCGGCTTCGGGATAAAGGGCTGCCGGCAAAGGAGGCCGAAAGAGAAGCGCTCAGCTCCTCTCAGTCGAGCAGCCGGCTGCCATTGGGAGGCGGGGGGCTCGGTCAGCGCTGCTGCTGCTGCTGCTGTGGAGGGAGAAGGCACAGGGACACCCACGGAGTCCCAGCGCGGGAGAAGCGGGAAAGTCGTCGCGCCAAGGAAGAAGAGGCGGCGGCGGCGGCGGCGGCGAGAGAGGCGCGAACTCAGGGGCGCAAAAGTTAGCAGCCGGCGCTCGCTTTTCTCAGGGCCGGAGCCAGCGCTCCTCTCCTCAGCGGGGTGTCGGGGCCAAACTTCGCCGGGTGGGAGCTGAGGGAAGAGGCGCGCGCGCGCGCCGTTCTCTGCGGGGTCGGACGCGCGCGCCCCGCGACCTGCTCTGGGGAAAAGGAGGCCCGAGGTAAGCGCTTCCTTCACCGCCACCCCCGCCCGCAAAGCTGGGCCGAATGTGACAGAGCCAGTCCCCGTTTGGCACCGCTGTCGAGGAACGTGTGCCATTCCTGCACTAGACGGTTACAGCGCTATTATTCCACTTTCAATATCCTAGGGCATCCTGGGCTTTGCAGTTTAGGGAGGGGCCTTTGAGGGGAAGGCCCCTCCCTAAACTGCAAACCCCAGGATGCCCTAGTTTGTTGAAAGTGGAATAACAGCGCTGTAACCGTCTGTGCGGAAATGGTCGTGCTTTCCAAACTCGGCGGTGGGACACCTCCAGGGACGAGCAAACCAGCCACGACTCTTTCTTAGCCCAGTTCCTCCCTTCCCCCTTCGCCCTCCGCCCCTCCTCTTTCGAGAAAGTTGCCCAGGAAGGAAGAGGGCGATGTCACTGCAGCTTTCAGCACCTGACCTGTCGGTGGGGAGTGAGGGTGGGTGCGGAATTTCATTAAAAGTTTGCAAAGAGGCGAGCAGGGATTTTTTTAAAAAACCATAAAAATGAGTTATCTTGTTTTTAGGAAGCTGGTTTGTTGGCTTAGTATAAGAGAAAACATTTTCTTGAAAAATTATTTTGCTTAACCCTCACCCCCCCCCCTTCATTTGACCAAAAGAAAAAGAAAAAGAAGGTAAGTTTTGGGTAGGTTCTTCCCCAAAACTATTCCATTTAAATATGGCAAAAGTTCTGTTATGATTGGCAGTCCATTTCCAGATGTCACGGATGCTTTGTTCCTTAATAAATACCTCCTGCATCTTGTCCAACTCGCTCCCTGATAAATTGGTTCCTAGCTCTGCCCTTGCGGTTTTGAATAGGAGATGATGAAACATCTGCATGGTTGTGGTCGCTTCCCAAACTAAGCAGTCCTGTGTTAACAACTATGCATGCAGCTTCCACTGATTTCTGTGAAGACTCCTGTGTTAATTTGATCCTTGCAGGCACCAAGTGAAATGCTCAGGGCTATTCAGGACATTTCACTCACCTCAGTTTTTAGAGTGTCAGTATCTTTTGAGTTACCATATATTACTTGAGTTATGCCTGCCAATAACTTATTCTTTGTAAAGTATTCCAAATTGAGGGTGTGGCTCAGAGGTTTTCTTTTCTTTTCTTTTTTTTGAAAGAAAAGATCTTGAATTGTGTTATGTGCAAAAGAATGACTTTTGAGTGTCATTACATACAGGATGAGACAGTAAGTACATTTATTTCTCCTTGATTTCAGTGGAAGAGTTGAGCACATGCTTAAGTTATCTGCCACTGAAATCAATGAGATGTACAGCACAGGTGGCTGCATATTTATTGAGAAGTTAAGTTCTACTGTGTTTAATAAAGCTTGTACCACAGTAAATGTGATGAAGATTACAGCCTTCAAGTATTTGGCTAGGTTGTGCCTTTTATTTTATTTTTAATTTTGATTCTCCAAAAGCTTTCCAGATTCATTCCTTATTTATTCACTATGAATCTTGAAGTTGCCAAGGTATTTTTAGAAAAGCTCTATTGCAAGAGGCCAGAATTAAACAGGCATTCTGTGACTGCCCTATTTTAAGTACTTTCATGGGGAAAATGAAGTTCTTTCATACAGGCTCTCAAATGTGCATTGAAATAGTCTTGTACAGCACGCTTTTACAGTCTTCAGTTCATGATGGGGAAGATAAGTTATCATTCATACCCACAATGTAAATGTTGAGTGTTTGCATTAGCTGGCTCCTTAGTCAGTCTCCCTACATCCCCCACTGTAATACTGCTCTTTCAAGTACAGTTTGCCTTTTGTTATTCAGTAAATCAACTTATAACAGTAATTCAACCTCAAAACCACTTCACTCTCTTTTGCTGTTGCAGCCAATAGACCTTGGAAGAACTCTTTGTCTTGGACTTAACACAGAGGAGTTTTGAGACTGTTCAACATGAAGAGCATAGCAGAAGAAGGGTTCAGAGTAACTGCTTTCTTATTCATAGCCCAAGCAGTTTCTGCTATGGTACTTCCCAATGCAACACTGTTTGAGGAGCTGCTGGAAAAATACATGGATGAAGATGGTGAATGGTGGGTTGCCAAGCAAAGAGGAAAAGAGCTATCACCGACAGTGATATGCAGAGTATCTTGGATCTTCATAATAAATTACGAGGTCAAGTGTATCCACAAGCTTCCAATATGGAATATATGGTAAGAATATATTGCACCTAGTCCCTGGAAGGGGAAGCAATCATAATTGTGTAATGGTTTCAGTCACTGAATAACACAGAAATGTTGTCTGCCTTACATATGTATATTTACTGTTTACCTTTTTATAAAGGCATGGAACCAACAGAGCAGTACATCATTTCTTGTAGGTTCAACAGAGATCCTGGAACACTGAAAAATCTGTCAATTGTTAATAATATTATAATGATTTTTTCAGATCTGTCCAAAATGATATTAAACAGAAGTGCATGTAATATATATATATATATATATATATATAATGGGTTTGATAAAGCAAAAAGATAAACACTTTAAAGTCTTACTGAGTGGGAAAAACTTTAGCATGTGTATTGTTCTCTTATTAAACTCTGGGGCCTTAAAACTAGTTATATCTGAGAGAGCCATTGTACTGCGTTCTGTAATTCTGTGTTAGTCAGTTCCTACAAATTACTTCAAGAACCAAGTTCGTAATCCATATGAACTGTCTGTAGCATCTGCAAATGTTTTACTTTTCAGAATGGCCATCCACTTGGAAGTAAGTACTGCTGTGTTCAAGGGGACTTGCATATATTGGATTGCAGCTCTAGGCTACTGTTGCCTAGTGATGGACACATTTCCCCAGCTTGCTTCATAATGAGTTCAGTTTTTCTGAGAAAGCTTAAAAATCTAAACATGACAGAGCTTGCCCTAAGCTATTTCTGCCAGTCCACTGCCAAACAAATATACTCCCAGAAAGGGTGGCTGGGGGACTTTATGGAGATGGGAGAGAGACTGTGTAGAAGTTCCCATTCTGAACTTCTGCTAGTGCAACATTGGACTCACGCAGGAATGGGATAGGATAGTCCCTCCTTCCCACTGTAGACCCTTTCCCTGTACTTCAAAAACTTGTTCCAAATGACTACAAAACCTACTAGGCAGCTGTGGAAGGAGGGGAGTTCTGGTGCTGTAGCACCAATGCAGCATTGAATTTAGTTTCTTACATTTAAGACTAAGCGTCCTTGTGTATGTTGAAAAGCATTATTTCCTACCAAAAATCATGAAAATTGTAATTTATTATGCCTCACAGTTCAACTCATTAAATTGAAAGTCTTACAAAAATGCAAATCACATGCACCCAGTAAGTTGTAATGTTTTTGAACATGCTCAGAAATGTCCAAACTTTAAGCATGTCTGCAAGTTGTCCTCCTCTCCATTGGTTCTTCCCCTTTGCCACTGTGCTGGAGATGAGGACTGATGGTGGCAGCAAATGCATTATGAGCTGGGAACTTGTGAATAGTTTAGGTACAATTTTTTATGGGGCATACATTTCTGAGCCACTGTAGCCATTTCAAAAATTTGATGAGATCATTGTATTTCCCCCCAATCTTTTGGGAATAGGTAGGGCAAATAACCGAAGCATCCTGTCACTACAAGATTCTGCTTATCTCCTATGTGGTAAAGTGAGGCAGGATCACATGGCTGGTACATCAATTATTTTCAGTGATATAGGAGCCATTGTATTATAGTGACTTTTATGCTGCTACAGATGAAATTTGAAGTGTGGTAATCGCATACTACAGATTCCTTGAGCTTCACTTTCTGTCAGCCAGCATGCAGGAGATCAGGGATAATGCAGTTGTAGTCTAACATTGGACAGGCAACATATTCTCCATGCCTGATGGAGTGGAAGGTACAATATAGTCTAATACTGACAATGGAGATGGAAATGTATCTGATGCTTGTGTTTTCTAAATGTTTCCAGCAGCAGTGTGGATGATGGTAGATGACATTTTGTTTTGTGATAATTGCACTGTTTACATGTGTATTCTTGGGTCTAGTTCGAAGTGCTAGCATTGAAACTTCAAGAAACCACAAAGTAACTCAAGAAAAGATGTTCTCTTGATGAGCCTTCTTCCTTATTATACTTTTGGATTTTTTTCAGAGATTATAAAATACAACTTAACTCTCATTACCAAACCTTTATTGCCTAGTCTTAAGTATATACAGTGCACTCTCTTCTGGTGCAAATTTGGCATGCATGAATGTGAGCTTGTGCAGTGTTCTATTTCATTATAGTTAATAGACATGATGGGCATGCACCTGCAGTGCACTGTAAAGGCGGAGTATCAAATATCCAAGTTCTAAATTAATACGTAAGTATGCCAGAAATCCTGCATCATGGAGCTGTAGCAAAAACGTTCCACAAGTGGACCTATTCTATGCCTCTTTCCCCAACAACTCACATTTTAGCTGCCATTTAATGTCTGATTGAGAGCAGAGGGTATCAGACAAACATCTGACAGAATAATGAGAGCATCTGCCAAGACTTTTGGAGGTCTTAAACATTTCATTCAATATTCTAGATGAAAATATTCTCTGTTTTTTTTGGGGGGGGTGTGTGTGCTTTTTTCCAGTTTTTTTCCCCCACCTAGGCCTCCGTATCTCTAAGCTGCTATAACTCCATAAGAAGAAGCTGCAAATGGTTTCAGTAAACTGATCCATATAAACTGTTCAACTCAGAATGCCATGTTTCTGATTAAGTCATACCTCTGATGTTGGAATAGGTCTTAGGATGGGCCATTCAAAAATACTGGAAGATCAGTCAGTTCTGCAATTGTGGACATAAGATCCTACAGCACTAAGCTAAGGTTTGGTTGTGTTTGAAGCATCTTGGATATTGTTAATTTTTTCATGAGTCATATATTACTATAAGAGAAAAAGTATGATATTTTCTACTCTCAATGTCAGGGCAGTTCTTTAGGTTCTCAGGCAAAATTCTTTCATATCATCTGTTCCCTGAATCCTTTTAATTGGACAAGTCAGGAACCGATCCTTTGCATTGCAAACCAGATGCTTACAACTGAGTTTGGCCTCTTGCCATGACAGCAGTATGTTCACTGACAACTTCTTCCTTAAGTTATCATGTTGTTTAAGGAAGGTAGGAACGTAGGTCTGATGAAGTCACTGAAGCAAAAGTAGTTTGGCTGGAATAAAGAATAGGTAGAATCAGTGGCTTCTTAATTAGATGGAGAGTGGAACTTTTGTCTGATATTGAATCAAATGCTTTGATATAGTTCTTAAATTGCATAAGTTTGTGTGTGTCACTCTGTATACATATTCAAAAGTTTTAGAATATCAGAATTTAAAAGTGAGTATATACAGGTTTTGTGGTGAATGACTTCACATTATTTTTTCATTTTTTCCAGTTTCAAAAATCATTTATTGCATTTTTATAGCTGAGTTAAAGATTGTGCTGTTCCTTGAATAAATTGGTAAATTGGCAAGGTTACTATAATTGCATCAAATAGACAGTGGGATGCATACTAAATTGAAGAAGGCAGAAAGCTTCCAGACAATGTCTTTTTAATTCAGTGAGCAGAAAGCTTTTCAGGTGACTGGAATACTGATTTGTTCATTTCCTGTGCACTCTTGATCTAGATCCCTGAAGTGCCACAATCATGCCAATCACTGCTTTTCTAAACTTAATAGCAGGAAGGATGGAAAACAACAATTGTCCTGAAAAATTATGTCTCTTCTGTTAGATACTTCTGCCTTTTTGCTTGTTTGTTTATGACTATCATCAGTGAGGAGGCTGACGCTTCAACATTTTTTTATTCAAGCAGGTACAGTCAAAGGCAGGGGTTACAAAAAAGTGAGCTTCCATGTTTGATTACTTGTGAGAAGGCAGGCCCTTCTGCATCTTGACTACCTACTTCAGGGGTAGAACCTCTCTTTTTCGGACTCTGCCATCAGAGAGACCAGGGGCTTGGGGCAGCTCCACTTGCCCAGTTGAACTCCCTTTCTTTCTGGAGAGACCACACTGGCACTACGTATATCAGTCTCCCCAGCAGGAAAATAATTATGTTCCCATTAGTTTGTGCTGATTTTTGCTTCTTTGGACTACAGTGATGGATACAAATTGTATCTCTCTTTCACTGGGAATATTGTGATGTGTAGCCCCACTGTCCCAAGCCAAGGTTTTTGTCTCAGATTCCTGTAGTTGTAACAGTACTAGGAGAGCAGGTGAAAAGAAATTGTTCTGCATGAGGGGAAAAAATGCCTCAGAATATTGCCCATGAAATCAGTTGTTCTCCCATTGATTCCAGTAGTTCTGCCCTAAAATGTCTAAGTCTTCATCCAGCCTACTGCCAGGTGGAGTGTTACTGTACTGTACAGCACAAGGAATGAAGTTTTGGGTTTTAATTTGCTTGTAGACAATATACTTGACTTTGAGGAACTGAAAGTGAGTCTATCCAACTTGCATCTTTCCAGGGAAATGGGTGGAGCTTGAATTTGTAATAATGCAGTAGCATTACAGCACTGAACTTCTGAACTTTTTTCTCTGACTCCTTTCAGTATTTTCTAATTTTCAGCAAGTAGTCCTACTTTCTGAAGGGAAAAAAATAGAACAAGTAGATTAATTACAGTTCCCACAAGACCCTCATTTAATTGAAGTGCCACAGTCGTATTTGTTCCCAGTTCTGTTTAATATAAATGCTTTCTTAATGCAACCAGGAATTCCCTGGCTCCTGGCCGTGTGCTATTGAGCAGGCTATTTTACAAGCAACTACTGTAACTTGAAGGTAGCAATAATGATGAATAATTTAAAAAGTTTGATAGTGGTCATCTTTAGGGAGAAAAAGAGAAGTAAGTGAAAAATCAAATTACAGTTTCTTTCTAAAAGTAATGGTAAACAGAATTTAAAAAATCAAATTTGTACATTCCTGATTTTATTTAATTGTTCTTCTGTAAATATAAGGTGTTCCACCATGCTGCTACCTTTCCATGGTGTTGGTACTGCATGCTCCTGTGAGGCAAGAGACTATGCTGTTAGTAGTGTCTCCCATACCAGATGGAGTTTTGCTAAGGAGTCAGACAACATATACCAAAGAGCTACTGGACATCAGCAGCAGTGCGTGTGTGTGGTGATACTGCAGAGGATCTCTCAACGAAAATGGCAATGACATTTTAGCTAACTCCTGTTAGTATTGTGCAGAAGGAGGCACTGGTAAACTGCTTCAGAATGTCTTTTACCATGAAAATCATATGATGAGAGACTCCAAAATGGAACAAAGGTGTCAGAAGTTGCGAAGTCAGAAGGCGTTCAACGAGCTACTGGAGAAGAGCAGAAGACAAATGCAATTAGCTCTGCGTCTAATGATACAACTGGACTCAAGCCAAAAAGATATTCAGCTGGTGATACGATCATATATAAAAGAAAACTCCAAAGTAATAGGGATGTAAATTGTGAAAAACATGCATCAAGGGAAGCTAGACATTGTAGGACAAGAAATGGAATGTATAAATATTGTAAAACTTGTGGTGAGTGAGCTAAAATGGACAGTAATGAGACGTTTTTGATCAAATATTTCTCAGTGTTTTACTCAGGAAATGGAAACCAAAGAAGAAATGGGTTGGAATTAACACTGAGGAAAGAGGTAGCAAAAGAAGATATAATGCAAAGTCTGATTGAATAATACCAAGAAAATTGCATGGAAAACCAATTTATAAACAATATAACTGTAACCCAAGTTTATGGTGCAACTACAGAAGCAGAAGAGGAAGAAACTGAAAAGGCCTGTGCTGGAGTCGAGGAAGAAATATATAACTCCAAAACAGGACATACTGATAACCATAGGTGATTGGAATATAGAGGTAGGGAACATCTCATATGGAAAGCTAGATTAGAGTCTGAGGAAGGATGCATGAAAACTGGAGGAAGGAACATCACCAGTTTAAGATATGCAGATGAGACCATACTACTAGCAAAAAATAGCAAGAACTTGGACTGACTATCGAGAAAGGTCAAGGAAGAAAATGAAAAGCAGGGTTAGAGCTGAACAATAAGAAAATAAAAATAGTCACCACAGAAGATTTACATAACTTTAAATTGTATGATGATATCAAAATAGTAAAAGACTTTCTGTACTTGGCTTAGTCATAACTCAAAATAAAGTCTGCAATCAAGAAATCAGAAGAAGTTTAGGACTTGGAAGAGTGTCTATGAAGAAACTAGATAAAATCCTCAGATGTGAAGATATATGCAATAATTGAATGTCAATGTCAGGATCACCCATGACATTGTATTTCTTATTTGCATGTATGGTTGTGAAAGAGTACAGTGAAGAAAGCTTACAAGAAGAGAATCAACTCATTTGGAAGTGAGCTCTGTGGATACTACCGACTGCTGAAATGATCAATAGATGCGTCCATGAGCAAATCAGGCCTGAATTCTACCCAGAAGCCAGAATCACCAAACTGAAGCTGCTGTACTGTGGGCATATAATGAGGCAACATGACTTATTAGAAAAGACAATAATGACTGGCAAAGTGGAAGGCAGTAGGAAAAGAGGAATACTGCATTACCAATTGATAGGTTTAATCAAGGAAACATCCACCCTTAATTTGCAGGTCTTGAGCAGGGCTGTTGATGGCAGGGTGTGTTGGAGATCTCTCATTCATAGGATTGCCATAAGTCAAACTTGACTTGCCAGCAATTACCACCAACAACAATATATAAGATGTACTTCATACCCCATTCTTATACTGGTCTCAGAAAACACCAGGTAAATCAAATGTACCAAGTGATATTTAATTAAGGCTGAAGTTCAAATGTGCAAACCTGAAATTATAAGGGTGCATAAGGCTGGGTGCAAATAGACACAGCATTCTGTATACCACATACCCCCTTGCTTATTGGCTACTACTGCCTCTTTGGCATGGAAAGTGGTGCTCCTCTTGGCATGTCATTTTCCTGAAATGCAATTGACATAGCAACACTCCAGGGCATAGCTGGGAGGTGGATGGAGAGGGAGACCATATTGCCAGCTGCTGTATTTTTTTTTCAGGTGTTGTAACGTATTAGGTCATTTGGAGGGATGGGGAGAAAGATGGTGATGGGGTCAAAGATATTGTTTGCAACTAGTGGACCCTACTAGTGCCTCAAATGACACTCATTTGTTGTATTCTGGGACAATAAAGTAGCAGCCACCAGTAAGTTGGAAAGTTTGGGCTTTCTCCAAAGTTCTCTGTTATCCCTGAAAAACTACTGAAAGGGATCCACATGCCATGCATAAATAGAGTGGAACAATGGGCAGACTTTGGTGTGGCCTTATTTTCTTTATTACCTGCAAAGAAAATCAAATACAGACAAAACCAGTGTGGTGTAGTGGTTTTAGCATTATACTACTAGTCTAGATACCAGGGTTCAGATCTCCGTTTGACCAGGGAAATCCACTGGGTGTCCTTGGTTAAGTCACACTCTCTCAGCCTTGGAGGAAGGCCAAGGCAAGCCCTCGCTGAACAAATCTTGCCAGAAAGACCCTGTGATAAGTTTACCTTAGAGTCATCATAAGTTGGAAATGACTTGAAGGCACCTTACCACAACAGCAAGAAAATAAATAGTCCTAATCCAACACTCTCTGAGAAACCGTGATTCATATCCCTACCTCAGCCATGGAAACCCACTGGGCAGCTTTGGTCAACACATATTCTGTCAGCCAAAGAGGAAGGCAATGGCAAGCCTCCTCTAAATAAAGCTTGCCAAGAAAACCTGTATGATAGGGTTTTCATAAGTTAGAGTCAGCTTGAAGGCTTATAGCAAGGAAATAAAATACCTCTTTCTTCTGAAAAAGAAATCAGATTGGATTTTTTTCTGTGTTCATATGGAACATATACACAGAAGAGCACATTACTGTTTCTCATCATGAAAGCCTACTCAGTGTTTAAGAAAAAAACCTTGAAGTTGTGTGTACGTTGGTACATCTTTAACCTCGTTGAATTATATAACAGTGTTAGTACTATGCCCCAGTTTTCTTGGAAAATGATGTTTCTTTTACTTTGGCTGCCATATGTGGTAATTTATGTGTATATAGTGCTGTTCCACTGACAAGAAGAGAGGTTTTCATTTTATCTAGCTCACTAATCCTTGTGCTTACTTGGGTGCTGGGAAATGTCTTCCTTTTACCTTTTATGATGTGTTGAGATCAGTGCATAGAGCTGTAATTGACATTATACTATTTTCTCTATTTAACAAAGTATACTGAACGTTTTCCTCATGATTTCCACGTGTAGATTTTATACCTTTAGCAAGTATACTGAAGTATAGGGTTTCAAAGAAATTATCAGAACTTGAAGGTAACAAATTTCAAGTAATGCAGTTAGATGTAACATTTCTTTTGGGAGCAACAATGGGGCAATGAAGCCAAATTTTAGAAATAATGTAACAAGTAAAAACAAAGTTACTTTATAGCTGTATTGATCACCAGTTTCTAGTTACTTTGAAAAACTACCCTGAAGTACACATTTTCGCAGGAATTTTCTAAGTTTAACACCAGTCAATTCTGGGATTGTTTTCCCCTTAATATGCTAATTGAAAAATGGAAAAAATAACATATCAAATTACTTGTTTTCCTCACTGTAGTGAGGCGTGGCAAAAAGTTACTCTTTTCAACACAGTAATAAGTAATGGAATGAATTCCTTTTAAAAATTAATTTTCCAAAATCTAGAATTGATTCTCTTGATATCATTGGAGCAAATGGATTTGGGGAATGCAACCTAAATATATAAGGGTGACAGAGGTTTCTTTGATGGAAAAATTCAACATAATAGTGTCACTTATTTTCTCACAAATGCACATAAATTTCTCTAAGAAAAGGTAAGAGAGGAGAAAGAACTAGTGGACAGAAAAATGTGGATCAAGAAAGAAAATGTGACTTGAAAGTGACTGATAATAATGTTGTTTGGATTGACACTCAATTGCCCTCACAAATTATAACCTATCTGTATTGACACATATGTGAAAGGCACAATGTTGCAGTTCAGTGATTGAACAGAGGAAAGGGGTAAAGAAGCAGAGACCCAAAGTAACAGCTGTAAGAGGCAGTAAGGAGGAGGTGACCTCAGAGAAGGGTGAGATGGAAAGAAGCAACTGACCAAAGGAGGTATAAGAGCAACAAAAATCTAGGAAAAAAAAAAAAGGTGGCAGTGTAGATCCTGCTGTGAGGCCAGAAATAAGTAGGAGGCACTGGAAAGGTACATTGGAAATCTTAAAGAAAAAGGATAGACAATGCTCTAAATACAAGAGATAAGGGAGCCAAGGAAAAGTGAAAGAAATGAGTCAGCAGAGAGAGAGGCTGAGAAACACAGGTGCCATGGAAAAATCACAAAATAGTGCAAAAGTAACTTGAGAGCAGGGACACTGTGGCTGGCATCTACCGGCTCACTCAGTGTTTACAAATATATTTGAAAGATACAGTATAACAAAAATTCACAGATGTTTAGAGGAACTGAAGAAGACACAATGGAAGAAGTAAGACTACAGTCCTAAATCCATTTATCTTGGAACACACTTAATAAAAATTAATGGAAATGGATACACACAGGATTGCTATATGCCTCCCACTTACTGAAAATCTTTGGCTCTTCATAGTTTTCTACTCTGCTTTTTTTTCTTCATATTCACTTAGCCAGTGGTTTTCAAGCACACCTAATGAATACAATTCCTATTTTTTTTAAAAAAATATCTATGGAATATTATGGCCTGTGGGATGTTTTAAGTGGTTGGTTTTCATAAGTGGAGCACTTAACCAAGAACTTAGCTAGAGTTTTCAAAGTGAAAATGCTTCCTCTCTGGCTTTCCACTTTCCTGCTCTACTTCAAAGCTTGGCAGAAGTGCTCCAGATTCCATGCCTGTACCCAGAGGCTATTGACATGGTATCAAAGGGCTGGTGCAATGCCAAGTTATCCTCTTGTTTTTATCTGGGACTTTTCATCAATTCTGCCTGATAAAACAGACCAAGAGAGTAAGTATGTAAATCTTGGCTATAACAACTAAAGATATGAAGTCAGGAGCACTTAGACACATGTGACAGAAATACAAAAGGAGCAGTAAGTTTATAGACACAAGATGTTCACGAAAGTGACAACAATATTTTTTAAAACAGACAGGCATTCTTTTGTCTTCTTTTCTTTGTATTTGTTTTCTGGTTAAATCATTTTAGTAGTAAAATGTAGTAGTAAAAATGATGGCTTAAATCTTTTAACCAACTCTAATCAGAGATTCATTGTGCTGGCAAATTTTGATTGGTGGTACTGAGATTTTTGAAAATAAAGATTTATATCCACCTTCCATAATCTGGTGTCATACAGATATACTGGACATTAATTGCCTTAATTGTTAGCATGTTTGCCAAAGACCATGATGGCTCTGAATGATGGGAGTCCAACACATTTGGAAAGTACCAGGTTATAGAAGTCTGTCTTACAGTATATGGGACATACCTGTTGACTGTAACATATGAGAGTCAAATAAATACAATTGATAGAAATCAAGGAGCAGGGTTTAATTGCTTTTCACAATCTTTGATCCTTCTCATGATGAAAACAATAAATTTTGCAAGATAGACAAGAATGTATATAGTTTTATAAACTAATTTAGAGAGGTCCCAAAATTCAACTTGACACAGCATTTGGATTTTTTTAGAATATATACTCATCCATGATTATGATGCAGAGATGGTTGAGTGTGTGAAATTTGTTCAGTGGTAAAGAACAATATTTGTACTGTCTTTCAGTGAAAAGCAAATATCTTTCTTCTTTCTACTGTTTCATAAACAGAAGGTGAAGCTTTTAGGTATGTCTCTTTCTATTTGAGTCATTTAATTTTCTTCATGAAATTCTACAGCACATTGTGTCTACTCAGACATAAGCCCGGTTTACTTCTAGAAAGTAGGTACAGAGATGCATCTTATCTCTGTGTGCATGATTTTTAAAGAAAATGTCCATATTATTGGCACTAAATTTGTTGCACTATAGCAGAAGTTTTGTTTATACCTTTTTGAGTAAAGACTTTTTAATGAACTGATTGCAACCTGGTAGGTTCCAATGTCTGTATCTGAGCTTGGAAAAGTTACTTTTGGAATCACAACTGTCACTATCCCTCCAAAGTAACTTTTCCACGCTCTGTTCTGTGTAATCTGCTCTAGCAACTGCCTACCTACACCTTCCTAGGTGACACAGGTAAGACTTAAACATGTCATGGTTCTAAATCATGTTAATGATGTTTATGGAAATGGAAGTATACTTTCTTAAGACAGATTCCTGGTGTATACACTAGCTGTTTTCCTATGGTATTTCTTATCCAGTTTTTAAATCATGTTTTTCTTTATGCATTGTAATTGCATGCATAGTGCGTGCTATTAAAATGTAAATAAGTACCATACTGTACTGTGTTATTTACTTTACCAGTCTTTTCCTTATATTTAGAATGAATACAGCATTGAGACTTTACACCGTGCCACAGTAAATGTTTACTTTTTTGGTGCCAATAGTATGCGTTACTGTCTTTACTAAGTCTGAATCTTAGCTCTTTTTATTTTATGTTAGAAGTTTTTACATCTAGCTTTGAAAGGATTCTCTTTCTTTTCTTTAAGCCACTCTGTAAGGACTCTTTGATTCTTTGTCTGAAATTTGTTGACTACAGATTTAAAATTGCTTGTAGCAGCACCTCACATGAAAATTAATGGAATACAAATAGCATGATTGGTAAATTGTTTGGAGAGAAATTAAGGCCCTTTCTGCAGTACCCTCCCATCCTGCAATGAGGATGGGAGAAAGATGGAACTGCAATGATGGTTCTTCATGATGTTGGCATGGTCCCATCCTTCTTCTCCCATCCCCAGATGGCACAATCTGGAATCTCCATCAATGATACATGATTGTGCCACCATTATGCACTTACTTCTTTTGCGAGAGCCACAGAAGTGTGATGGCTGTGCTTCCTGCCCCAGTGCAGCCTGGAAAAGTACCCATTTGTGCTGCAGAAGGAAGAGGCATTCCCATCATGTTGCTTTCTGCAGAGAGCCAGCTGGTGTGGAGGGGAACACTCCCATCACACTATCCTCCCAGCAGAGCTGCCGCTGGGATCCCTACCAGGGAACTTTGTGAAAAGATAGGGTGTGGAAAGGGCCTAAGCTGCTATGTTTTAGGATATCACTGATACTTTTGAAATGTTACCTTGTCAAAATACTAGTTTGCACCTATCAACATATTTCTGCCCCTCCCCCCTTTTTTTTGGAACTAGCTAACCTTTGTAACAATACTTATAGATTAATGTACTGAGCAGTCTAGTGGGGATGGGACAGGAAGAACTGATGACAGCCAAAGTGCCAGTTTCTGTGTCCTGGTAAGACAGAAAGGAAAAGGAAGAATTTTTCCTTTTAATTTGGCCTTGTATACCCACTCCCTCCCCTATTTCACTTCCTCTTGCTCTGAATGCGTACAGTATACCATGATAGATCCAGGGCTAATCAGGTTTCCTGCTCCCAGTCCAGAGGATGCATCCAATGAAAAAAAGGAGGGTTTGGATACTATGGAAAAGTAATGCTTCCTTTTTTACCTCTCTACCAAGAGAGTTCAACAGCAGAAGAAGAGTGGCTAGATATTCTGGATATTCCAGGATGTTTTGCAGGGTGGATTTTCTTTTCTATCCACAGATTTCCTTCTTTGTGGGCAATTCATTTCACAGCCACACTTTGAGCATCCTATATGATTCTATATACTTGTTTCAGTTATTAGTTGCTTATTTGAATGTGTTGTTGCTTACATTATTATTAATGGGTTAACTTGACAACAGCTGCAAATCCATACACTCTTACCCAAGAGTAAGGCTAATTGAGCCTCTTCATGTATTAGAAATGAGTCCTACCAATGTAATAACCTTACTTCTGAGTAAAAATGTATAGGTTTGTGCTATAGATTGAGCAGTTACTCTATTTGCCAGCATACAAGTGCACTTTCCCCCCCAAAAAATAGCCTTTGAAAATGGGGTGCATCTTTATAAACTGGATGCATTATTGTGAGCCTTCCTTTCACTCCCTCCCTCTCCACACCAAGGCAAAATTCATAGGAAGGGGGGGTGAAAGGAGGGCTCCCATGAGGCTCCCCCATCCCTTCTTCCCTTCCGTTTTGCCTCAGTGGAGAGAACTTGCTGCTGAGGCAAAATGCATAGGAAAGGGAGTGAGTGAAAGGTGTATTCACTCAAACACTCCTTTCACTCGTCCCTTCCCTTCCCCATCAAGGCAAAACAGAAGGGAGGGGTGGGGGAATCCTCATGAGTGCTCCTTTAATCCTCCTCTCTTTCCTATGCATTTTGCCTCAGCAGGCAGTTCTTCCCACCAAGGCAAAACAGAAGGGAAGGGTGGTGGAGGAAGCTTTGCGTGAGTGCTGCTTTCACTCTCCCACTTTCCTATGCCTTTTACCTCAGTGGAGAGTCCAGAAACTGGGTAGCAATCTATCCTGAATGAGACTATACCTCCTGTTTTGGGAGTATTCCAACATTCTTCTTTGACACAAATAGCCTTGGTGGCCCAGAGTAATTTGGTAAATTTTGATCAGCTCACCAGCAGTGACATTCTAGAGTTTTCCATTTAAATGCATCACTTGTGGCCTTGATTAAAAGAAAGAGCATTGCATTCCATAACATGCTTGAATCCTACTTCATTATGAGAAGAAGTAGGATCAAGGAGTGCCAAAACTAGGAAAGGGATGCTGGGTGCATAGATACCCCCAGAAGTGGTTGGGAAACAAAGAGTCCCAGGGCTGGAAAAAGAGACGATATAAATAAATACAATGATGGTGACAATGATGATGATGATGCACCACCACACCTGACTGACAAGGCATATTGAATTTTCGTTTGCAATATTAGCCTTATCTGTCTGGGGAGGTCTGCTAGTAGTGCGTTCTCATTTTCCATAGGGCTCTTCTGGAGCTGCCATGTTGTGACATTACTGATGTTTGTTTGTGGCATATAATATTCTGGATGGTATATATGGATCGACAGAAGACCTGTCTTGATGCAAAACACCAGACTTAATGGCCACCTCTCCTCTCTGAGTGTATGAAAAGAACATAGCATGGTTCATAGCAGTTTTTCAAAAAAGCAAACAAACCAAAAACAAACCAAAAAACCCCTCAAAGTGATTCTTTCAAATATGAAACTATTTTAGACAAGAAAAAGTTTAGCTTTCATGAAACTTAAACTATACTAATATATGAATAAATGTTTTTCCTTTCTCCTCTCTCTTCTCTTCTCTTCTCTTCTCTTCTCTTCTCTTCTCTTCTCTTCTCTTTTCTTCTCCATCTCCTTCCTCTTTTTTCCCCTCCAGACATGGGATGTGGAGTTGGAGAGATCAGCACAATCCTGGGCTGAGACATGTCTTTGGGAACATGGTCCTGCAGGTCTTCTTCCATCCATTGGACAGAACTTGGGAGCACATTGGGGAAGGTACTTTGAAAATAATGTGAAAACATGACTATTTTAAGCACATGTAATATCTTTTTATTAAATATCAAAACAGTTATTGGGATAATTTTGGAATTTCTTTCACTCTTATTTGCAGATACAGACCACTAACATTTCATGTGCAAGCATGGTATGATGAAGTGAGAGATTTTAGCTACCCTTATCCTCAAGAATGCAACCCTTACTGCCCCTACAGATGCTCCGGTCCTGTGTGCACTCACTATACACAGGTAGGTATGCTTTTTAAAATTTCCCAATAATTACTCTGTGTGTGTTAGTTTGAAACAGATATTTGACAAAGAGAGAAGTCAAGTGAAAGCTGCTGCTGCTACTGATGATGGTAACAACAATAATATCATCCCACCTTTTCCTCAGTTCAGGACCCAGAGTGTCTTATATGAAATTAAAGAAAACATAGTAAAAAATTCACAAAATAAAAAAGTTAAAAAGAGATTAAAACATACCCCATGAACCACACACATACTTACACACCAGCACAACAATTAGGAAGATCCAGCACATTGTTTAGGTGGAATGGGCCTTATACAATCAATCCTCAAACACCTTTTGAAACACAAAAGCCTTCATTTCTCTGCAAAAAGAAAGTAGGGAGAGTGCCAGTCTAACTTCTTTGGGAAGTGACTTCCAGAGACTGAGCCCAGCCACTGAGAAAACTCTTGTATTCCCACAAGATGTACCTGTGAGGGTGGTGGGACAGACAGAAGGACCCTCCCAGCAGATCTCAAAGCACTGGCAAGTTTGTAAGGAATAATGTAGTCCTTCAAATAACATGGACACGAGCCATATAGGGTTTTATAGGTCAAAACCACCACTTTGAATTGTGCCTGGAAATGGACCAGCAGCCAGGGAAGCTGTTGCAATAAAGGAGTTGTGTGCTTCCTTTAGCCAGCCCCAGCTAGCAAGGTGGTTGCAGATGTTGGGACCAGTTGAAGTTTCTAAACACTCTTCAAAGGCAGCTCCACATAGAGTGTATTACAGTAGTCCAACCAGGATGTCACTAAGACATGTATCACTATATGTCAATCCATAAAGTATTCTCTTTGTGCAAGACTATTTCACAATATTTGCAAAATTCTAATTCATGCAGCCTATTATTCCAATACAACCTACATCAGCTTTATGGAGCTATTTTCATTTCCATAGCGACTTGGATGTGAGGCACAAGATATCAGCATGAATGTCTTGGGCTATATTAGCAAGTTTAAAAGTTTAAATAGCTTGTTTGATGTAGACTTCTGATTTGTTTAATCCATTTAGCAGTTTCACAGAATCAACTAATTATGTCCTGAAATGTCAGGATAATCAGTCTGCTCAGATAGCAGATATATTGGTGCTGTGGAGTAATATGAGAATTATACTCTAAGAGGTGTGTTTGCCAGTGTGGTAGACCTAGAGAAACATAATAACTTGGATTAAAAAGCTGTGTTCACAGTGGACCTGCCCAGTATTTCCCTCTCTGAGATATAAAGAACTTTCTCAAAAAGAAAGGGCTGTGCCATGGGAGACTGAAGTAGAAAAGAGAAATTGCTCCAAGCTGGGTGTGTTTGACAGTTCATCTTGCCACTACAGCCTTTTCCCCATGATGTAGGCTATGCTGTTCACAGATTCCTGTCTCTTTGGAGAGATTTTCAGAGAGTATAAGGGCCTAAATACCCTTAATGGTGGCAGATGTCATCTGATCTTGGAAGCTAAGGTGGGGTCTGCTGTGGTTAATACTTGGGTGGGCACTGCTAACGAATAGCAGGTGCTGTAGGCTATATTTCAGAGGAAGAAAATAGCAAAACTACCTCTGAATATTATTTGGCTAAGAAAATCCTATGAATTCATGGGGTCACCATAAGGTGACAAGTGACTTGAAGGCACATTGCTGCTGCTGCTGCTGCTATTTTCCTTCAGATCATTTCTGAATTATGGCAACACTAATCCTGGAGAGAAGTGACTAGTAGGGTGCCACGGGGTTCTATCCTGGGCCCAGTGCTATTCAACATCTTCATCAATTATTTGGATGAAGGAATAGAGAACATGCTGATCAAATTTGCAGATGACACCAAATTGGGAGGGGTTGCTAATCACCAGACGACAGGATCAAAATTGAAAATGACTTCGACAGATTGGAGAGCTGGTCCAAAGCTTACAAAATGAATTTCAACAGAGACAAATGTAAGGTCCTACACTTAGGCAGAAAAAATGGAATGCACAAACATAGGATGAGGTATACATGGCTGAATAACTGTACGTGTGAAAGGGATCTAGGAGTCTTGGTGGACTACAAGCTGACCATGAGTCAGCAGTGTGATGTGGCAGCCAAGAAAGCCAATGCAATTCTTGGTTGCATCAATAGTAGTATGGTGTCTAGATCAAAGGAGGTAATGGTACCAGTCTATTCTGCTTTGGTTAGACCTCATCTGGAATACTGTGTCAGGTTCTGGGCACCTCATTTCAAAAAGGATATTGATAAGTTGGAGTGTGTCCAGAGAACGGCAATTGAAATGGTGAAGGGTCTGGAAGCCATGCCCTATGAGGAATAGCTTAGGGAGCTGGGTATGTTTAGTCTGCAGAAGATATGGTTAGAAGAGACATGATAGCCATGTTTAAATAATGTCGAGGAGGGAACAGGCTTGCTTTCCACTGCTCCAGAAACTAGGCCAAGGAGCAAAGGATTCAAGCTGCAGGAAAGGAGATTCCACCTGAACCTCAGGAAGAACTTCCTGACAGTCAGAGCTGTATGGCAGTGGAATATGCTATCTCGGAGTGTGGTGGAATCTCCTTCTTTGGAGGTCTGGATGGCCATCTGTTGGGAGTGCTTTGATGTGGGCTCCTGCATGGCAGGGGGTTGGACTGGATGGCCCTTGTGGTCTTTTCCAACTGTATGATTCTATGATTCTATAATAACCTATCATAAGGTTTCTGGGGCTGAAAGCATATGATGCTCCCAAGGTCAACTAGTAGGTTTTCATGGCCAAGGGGAATTGAACCCTGGTCTCCAGCGTCGTAGTCCTACATTCAAACCACTATACTACAGAGATTGTCAGAGAGAGCAGGAAATTTACATTGAACAGGCAGACTTCCCTTCTTGTAAACCTTTGATCTTTAGCAATTAATTTTTGGTAAATTATATATCTGGGTAAAATGTCAGGTCTACCTATTGTGGGCCTCTGTATAGGACTGTAGACTAAATATCACATATTATCCATAAGTTTGGCTGGAGGGGAAAAAAAACCCCGCCATTTTCAATGAGATAGAAGATAAATATCCATGCTTTTGAGTTAATAAATATTCAAATGCTACTACAATAATAAATAAAACACTTGTATCTTATTTATAATGATCTGTCGCAGAGAAGAGCCTATTTTTCTACAATGTGTCCTGAATTCAACATGTATTAAATATAGATTTTATTTTATCAAGTTTTTTTATATACAACTAAATTTATAAAATAAAGATATTATTTAAGTGAACATGATTTTTAAGGAAATGAGTTTATCCCTTTATCTTATTTAATAGTAAAATGCAGTGGGGTGAATCTTTACTTAATCATACTTAGACTAAGGCCATTTCTGCACTACACTCTTATAGCACAATTATTCCACTTTCAGCATCCTATGGAATCCTGGGGTTTGCGGTTTCAGGAGGGGCCACGTGGCCCCTCCCCAAACCACAAACCCCAGGATTCCATAGGATGTTGAAAGTGGAATAATCGCGCTATAAGAGTGTAGTGCGGAAATGGCCTCAGAGAGCACCCACAGAGCGGGTATTATACCCACTCTTCAGTTTGGTGCCCCTTCTTTGCACAGAGACACACACCTGCTGCAGAAGGAGAAGTGGCAGTTCTAGTACTACTGTTCTCATGCTGTCAAGAGAGAAAGAGAAGGGATGGTTTTCTGGTCCCCCTCTCAAAGTACTTTTGAACTAGCAGATGTTTAAAAAAAGGAGCTAGGAATTCCATCTCTCCTGCCCCCGCCCCCGCCCCCCCAATGTCTTTCTGTCTTGGCTATTGCTACCATGTTCCTCATTTTTCCTTCTTCTTCCTTCCATAGTAGGTCTAGGGAGAGAGTGCAAGCAGCATCCACCAGCCCTAATGGGCTGGATTTGTCCAGGAGCCTTCCCCCTACCAGACTAGACTAGCTCTGCACCTTAGGAATCCTGTGACTAAATTTGGGATCCAAGCCAGATTCTATGCATGACTGTTTTTTCTTTTTCTTTTAATGAATCTGTTTGATGATCTAAATCAGTGGAAACCTACCATAATGCACTTGTGATAGTCACAGATATGCCATCCACTGTTTATCAATTCTGCTAAAACAGCAACTGTTTAGTTATATTAATAATAAAGTTTCCTTTTGATCTTTATATGATACCAGCTTTTTCCTCTATGGGAGCAGTTAGCATTTGATCATATTTTTCTTCACAAAGCAAGATCAGTTATCTCTGTTTTTCTGTGTTTTTGTTTATTATAGTACTCATTTGTCTTAGTTTGAATCAGGAGTTTAACACCCCTCCCTAATCTTTTTGTCCTCCAGGTGGTTTGGGCCACAAGTAGCAGAATAGGTTGTGCTGTTAACTTGTGTCATAACATGAACGTCTGGGGACAGATATGGTCAAAAGCAATTTACCTGGTGTGCAATTATTCCCCCAAGTAAGTATATATAGAGCAAATAAATTGATTCACTATACAGATCACAGAAATGCACGTAAATCATTCAGTTTGAACTAGAGAAAGTAAGAGGGCATAGTACTTCACAGACCTTAGAAAAGTAACTTTTTAAACCACAATTCCAGAATTTCTCAGCAAGCATAGCTAGTAAAAGTTATAGCCTAATAATGTAGTTTTTCCAATATAAGGGGTTCACTACCTGTTTCTTATAAATGCCAAATTCTCCCCTGTTTCATACTACTTCAGTCCCTGCAGGTCTAAATGTGAGTTTATGAATGTTAAGCATCCCCTCTCCCTGATATCACTTCTTTAGTCCAGGTTTCCCCCCTGTAAGGTAGGCCCTTTCTGCAGGATGATGCTCTTGTGCATCCTGTCGCAATTCCAACAGCACCTTGGCTGGGATGGGAGTGTTTCTTCAGTGCTCCTCTCTGAACCCCACCAGCTGCCTTGTGAAGGAGCACGAGGGACACTCCCTTCCTTCTGCACTGCAGCCAGCCTTCTTTGCATGCTGTAATGGGGAAGGAAGTGCTTGATCATGCTTCTGGTCCTTCTGCATGGCTGGCTGCAATGGAAGGTTCATGTGACTGAGGGTCATTGACGGAGTTTTTCCATCAATGATATACCCCGTGATAGTGCTGGCTGGCGATGTGAGAAAGGCAGAACTGCGGTGATGTCATACAATCCTGCTCCTCTTGCGTCTCCATGCTGGGAGAATGCCATCCTGCAGAAAGGGCCCTAGTTTTCAGTCTTTTTCCTAAAAGCACTGGGCTTGGAAACATGAGGACTACTGTGATCAATCACTGTCCAAGTATTAGGTTTCATAGAACCTGCTCTCATAACAGAACCTCTGTGTTTTATTGATATCCAGATTTACTTTAGAGCAGTTGTTCTCACACTTGGGTTCAATTATTTTATTGAATTGCAGTTCCCAAAAGCCCAGGTTTGGTCTGCTGGGAATTGTACTGCATCATTATCTGGGGAACCCAAATTTGGGAACCATTGTTTTGGAGAGTATAAGACAACATTAGACCACTAGATAATGTTGCTGGAGAAAAAGCACTATTACTAGTGGAATTTTGGCACAGTGCAACACAAACACAGTTTGAATTTCCAATCTAAACGTCTTTTAGTCCAAAATCACAACATTCCAAGCATTCTTTGCAATCTGCCAGCTCTATTTATGAAGGTAATCTGCTCATTTTGTAACAGATTATTAAAAGAGATCTCATTGGCAGCAGTTAAACTGAATTATGGTGATCTTACATGGTGTTAAATAAGGTTGCACTCAGCTGCATAAGTGCTTGGCTTTGGAACAGCTTTGGCAGAGCAATGTTGTAGCGGGGTTGTGGTGGCTGGGAGGATATGCATCAGGGGAATGGACACCGTATGTTATAACCATCCAGCCCAAGGAGGCAGAGGCAACTCATACCACAAGAAGTTCTTTAAATTGGGGCTAAAAGGAAGGAAAGTGCTCCCAGAATCAGTGATAACACTGCCAGAGCACGTTAGTCAGGCTGTACCAGTAGGAGAATGGTGGGAGATGAAGAGCAAAGAGAGGCTAAGAGCAGCAGGAAGCACCTGGAATACAGGATCTCTGAAATAGGATACACAATGAGTATTTATGAGAAGCTTAGAGGTGGGAGAGAGAAAGGAGAGGAGATTAGGTGAGTGCTTGGGCTCCAGCCTCCCAATAGAGGAGGAGAGGGAAGATTTAAGTATGTGTGTGTATACACGCCCCTTGCGCTTTGCAATTCAACTTGTTCTTTTGCTTGTATCCAAGTTGTGTTTGTGGCAGGCAAGTAGAGGCAACAGTTGCAGCAGAGTGCAACCGTTGCCAACAGAGAGTTGACCTGCATGGGAATGTGTGTTTCCCTTAGCTTACTTCCCCTTCCTCAATGAGAATGTGTTCCACTGTTGGAGAGTTCTGCCAGTGCTCTGTCACAGCAATGGTATATCTAGCATTCTGCTTGCATGGTGCGGCATCCTTTAAATCCTATAACTGGAGAAATTGACTTTATTCTATGGATCAGGTGTGGACGTTGTTAACTTTTGATTATGCTCTTTTGTTTACAAAGGGTACTTATTGTGCATGTCATTCAATAAAATCATACTTCGAAGCTCCACAGAGGCCTCTCCTTGTAGCTGTATCTTGATACCCTTTACTACAGAAGGGTCTTTAAATATAACCCTTTGCTAATTCATCTGCAGCTCATGGCCTAGGTTGCAAACTACAGTTGCTGCCGTACTTCTTTAAGGAGAAAGACTAAGGCCCTTTCCTCACCGTATCTTCTTGCGTGGCCCTTTGGTGGCGATCCCAGAAGTGGCTCTGCTGGGAAGGGAGTGTGACAGCAGCAGTCCTCTCCACATGGGACTGGCTCCCTGTGGAAGGGAATGTGATAGACACACTGTTTCCTTCCACAGCACAGCTGGGCACTTTCCCAGGCTGTGCTGGAGCAGGAAGCACCACCTTTGTGCTTCTAGGGCTTCCACAGGACAGGTAAGTGCAGGATGATGGTGCAATCACAAGTCATTGACGGGGAAAACGTGCCAATGATTTAATCCACAATTGCACTGCCAGGGGATAGGAGAGGAGCAGGACCACAATGACATCATGCAGAAGCATCGTTGCAGTCCCGCTCCTCTCCTGTTCCTATGTCAAGAGGGGAGGCTACTGCGGAAAGGGTCTAATACTTCCCAAAAGCAATCCACATGAAATAGACAGCCAGACTAGATGACAAAGAATTTGCTATGGGTACTAGATGTGTCCTGATTAGGTCAGTGGCAAACCATTTTAACTGCAAAGCAGACTAGATATCATGAATTTATTTCACTAAATAGCATGTTTCTTCCTAGGGGTAATTGGTGGGGGCATGCTCCATATAAGCACGGTCGCCCATGTTCTGCATGTCCACCTAGTTTTGGAGGAGGTTGTAGAGAAAATCTTTGTTATAAAGGTATGTATTTGCTAATATTGTTACATTAATTTTACAGTGCTGTTGTGTGTGTACAATGTTTATAAATACATTATTAAATAATTGTAGTAATCACCTGTACTGTCAGCTTTGCACTTTTGCTGGAGTCCTCTATGAAGTGGAAGGTGGGTTCTGACTTCTTGGGGTTCCTGTCTATTGGGCGTGGGCGTCTTCATATGTTTGAGTTATAAAAGAACTTTGTTGAGAAGAAAAGTGTAATTAATGGTAGTTGTTATAATGCATTGCTCTTCTTTTTGTATCCCCTGTCTCTAACTCAAAACAGATAGTGTTCTCTGACTCAAGAGTTCTTCTAGGAATAGAAATGGAAATAACTGAAAAAGAAGGGGCTTTGATCTCATGTAATCACATCCCCATTTAAAAGTTCATTTACTCATTTGTTGTATGACCTGAGCAATTGTTGGTTTCCATCTTATTCATATCATAATTAATTGGTTTTAGCAACTATAAAAAATTCTTGTGAATAAAAATTAAAATACCTGTTGAGCTTTCTGCTTTCTGCTCAATATGTCAAATTACTCAATATGTCAAATTGCACAATATGTTGCTCAAATATGTCAAATTTCTGCTCAAAATGGTCCATTTCTTTGGAAAGTATATTATACAACTCCAAAAATTTCTGAGGAAGGCCAACTTTGATAGAAGCCGAAATGTATGGGCTTTTCATAAGAGTAAATAAAGCAAGTAACCATCAATCAGCATGTGGAGCCTCTCTTCTGTTTACTTCTACTTGTAATTTTTTAAAAGCCACCTTGTATCCAGGCAAGATACAAATGGTGATGACAAGAGCAACAACAACAATTTAGAAGAGTCATTATCCATTACTTAATATGGGAATAATGTAGATGAAATGTGTGAAGGCTCTGCCCTCTTGCCTATCTGTTTCCATTTGTAATGTTGGCATACAATTGCACAAATAGAGAGTTCACTTTCTGCAGTCGGAGCCCTGCCGTTGCGCGATTGCTGCATGCAGGGAGAGCGCCCTGAGCATGACTTTGTACAGACCTTATGACAAGCCACATATTTCAAAATATGGACTATCTGAATGAATGTCAGATAGAAGATGGAATGAACTTGCTCTCTACAACTCCAATGGATAAAACATGAACCAATGGATTCAAATTACAAGAAAAAGAGATTCTATCTAAATATTAAGAAGAGTTAATTTATTTTAAGAACTTTACTGTATGAACTATTTCATGGCAGAATAAACTCACTCAGGTGGGGTTAATTCTACAGTTGAATAGTAGATACTAAAAAAGACTGCCTTAGGGGTGGTGGTAGATACTACATATTTGGAATTCTTTAAAGAGGGGTTAGATGGGCTTCTTTCAGAAGTGTTGTTGTATAATCCTGCATGGCAAAGGTTGGATTAGGTGGTCTTTGCAGCCCCTTCCAGCTCCATAATTCTTTGATTCTGTATGCTGAGAGGGAAGTCTGCCAGTGTGACGATGCTTTCCTAATATGGTCATTATCCCCAGACTGCAGACCTGAAAAGGCCTTGATATTATCATTGTTTAAATAGACATGCATTTAGTTCTCTATATTTTCACTTGGTTGCTGTTGTATTCACCTCCCATCATGATTGAATGAACTCTTCTATGAGACAGTGGCTGGTGTTACAGTTATGACAAGACATCTAGTACAGTTGGCCTTCCATGTTTGTGGATTGCACTTTTGCAGATTTGATTATTCATGGATTATTTGCTGTTGCCTCTGGTAGTGCCCTGTGCCATTTTTAATAGGAACTGCAGGCCTCACAGGACAGAGAGACTGTGAACGAGGCTTGTAAGTCCCTATTAAAAATGGTGTAAGGCAGCAGTGGAGGCAGTAGCAAGTAGCTTCCCACTTCTGCCTTGTGAAGGAACCCCAACATCTTGAATGCATCCACAGTGGGCTGAATACACTGATCACACTTTTTTTGTGTATTAAATATGGTTTTGGGGGGACCTAGAGTTATTCACAGTTTTTCCACTTTCATGGGAGTCCTGTGTCCCTAATCCCGGTGAATATGGAAGGATGACTATATTGTCTTTTTAAAGCAGGGCTGGGCAAATTGCATCCCTGTAGATGTTGTTGGAGTACAACTTTCAGCAGCCCAGTAGTCCAACAGCATATGGATGGCCACACATTCCCTATTTATGTTTTACAGTGTAACTCTATTCTGTATGTCTACTGGGAGAAAGCCTCACTAAGCCCAGTCAGACTTTCTTTGAGATCAGGAGGTATAGGATTGCCACCTTAAAGTACCATTGATTGCACTGGGAGAGCTTTCCACAAAATAGAATCTAGAAATACTTAAAGCTGCAACACTATAAACTCCTGAGAGAAAGCTTCAAGTAAATGTGTGTGGGGTTGCTTTGTAATTTTCTCATTTATCATGATTAGTAAAGACACAGCTGAAATGTTCACCATTTTACAATGTTCAATTTATTCATTGTGGCCTGCTGTGGAAAAATAATATTTCTTTCTTTCATTTGCTTTGACAGAGGGTTCAGAAAGAGTTTACTCTCCAGAGATGGAAACCAATGAGATTGAACGACAGCAGTCACATGTTCATGAAGCATCACAAAATCGATTAAGGTCTCATTCATCTTCCTCTGATGACAGCGAAAAAAATGAAGTCATCAGCAAACAACAAATGTGTAAGGAAATGCAATTTTTTGATGTCATGCTTAATGTTTTAATTGGATCCCCAAGCAGACAGAAACACTGCAATAATGTTGGCTGCTTTCCCCTCAGCTCAAATTGTTTCATGTGAAGTGCGACTGAGGGACCAGTGCAAAGGAACAACTTGCAATAGGTAGGGTGAACATGGCAGTTTATCAAGAATCAATGAAACCAAATGCACTTTTCGTTAAGAAGCCTGTTTTCCTATCATGCTTTTCAACACCATTTCTGTTTTGATTTTTCTAGGTATGAATGTCCTGCTGGCTGTTTGGACAGTAATGCCAAAGTTGTTGGAAGTGTTCATTATGACATGGTAATAATACTATAGTACATATTAAAAATACTATAATACATCATCAGTGTAACCCTGATTGGTTTCATTTTTAAGCTAGGATGGTTAACTCATATATGTTGTCATTGACAAAACAGTCTATGAAGAAAATGTGATCAAAGTAAGCTAAAAAAAGAGAGAGAGAGAGAGAGAAATTTCTGAATAGAGAAATATTTGGCAATAAGAATATGGTTCAGCAGAAACCAAGCTTGTTAAGCTTTTCTAATTTCTACCTTAGAACTGATTTTAATTTGTATCCATATCAGATTGTGAGTTTTCCCCTTTTCATAGATAATCTCATGTTTTCTAAATGCCTGAATTTTTGAAACCATATTTTTAAAAATTATGTATTTTTCTCCAATTAATTTAAATGTGTTTCTGTGGATTTCTCATATGTATTCACATGTTATACATATTCCTACACATTTTGTTAAACAGTACATTGATTGAACATATATTTGAGGTACAAAGAACAGATTGCACTCTCATAAATGTACAGATTTTCAATCATAAATTGCATTGATGTCAGTGTTCAGTTGAGGGCAGGTGCAAACTGGATAAATTGTGGTCAAACCCAGATTAAAAGAAATTCCCCCCCACATCTCTAACTTGAAAAAAAAATCAGATTTAACTCATGCGTCCATTCAGAATTAAAGACCTGAGTTTGCATCTCATATGGAGGATAATTCGCAAGCAGAGTCAGAGTAACATGTAATATCTGACATCATCACCTGACTCCCCTCTGTCAGATTGAAAGTAACGGTGATTAATTAATGGTTACCTTCCAGGACACCAGATTTTAAAAACCCTCAAAATTTTCTTTGGAAAATTAATGTTTTTCCCTTTTAGAAATATAATGGAGAGAATACTGTTTTGAAAGATATTAATTTCAGGGTTTTTTTTCTTTTTCTTTCACAGCAATCAAGCATTTGCAGAGCTGCAATACATTATGGCATCATTGACAATGATGGGGGCTGGGTTGATGTAACCAGGCAAGGAAGAAGACATTACTTCATTAAGTCCAACAGAAATGGAGTACAATCAATTGGGTGAGTAGAAAGATGGTTATTGTACCAGGTTTATAACAAAAAAGACTATTTTAATAATACCAAGTAAATGACTATTAAAAAAAAAGTCAAAACTCATTCAAAGGTTATTGTAAATATTGATTTATCTATTTTGCACTGAAAGATGATATTGTAGCTAAGAAACTTGGGTTTTGTTCAAGAAGTTTCATCAGAATCATGCTAGTCTGATCCAGATCCACACAACTTCTTTGCATTTATCTTCCCCATGTCTACCTTCATTGGTATTCTCAAGGTAGAAGGAGTTCTCAGCAGAATATCTTCCGGATCTCTCCTTGTTATGCCACCTTCACTTTCTTTTTCTCTGTTATCATTCCCTTTCCATCCACAATCCTGAATGCTTTCTGTCTCATTCTCTTCTGTCTTTACTCCCACCATATGAGATGCACATTCTCTACTCTTTTTTCTGGCATCATCTTCTTTTTTTCTCCTTCCCAGTATAGTGCCCACTACGTGATAGTGTGAGTGTGGGAGCACAGGGGAGAGAGGCCAACTGAGGCTCATCCAACACTAGCTAGACAGTATTTCTCCACCTAGCAAGAGGTCTTTGAAAACTGATGTTAGTTTAGCAGGGAGAAAATTGTTTAAATTGCTTATACTCTCCAGTGTGAATAATTTAAACAACCATCTCCCTAGTTTTTGGAATGGAAAGAATATTTGTAAATACTTGAATCCATGTTGAAATAAGAGGTGGTTCAAAATGACAAAATTAGATTTTCGTCACCAAAATGTTAATTTATTCCACAGAAGGCAATTTTCCTGCACCAAAAATATATTTTTCTGCACAGAAAACATGATTTTCTGTGCAGAGAACAAGATACCTGCACAGAGAATGCTGGGGTGATTTTTTGCACAAAACCTATCACACATAGAGATATATATGGCAGAATAAATCCTGAACTGTTCATAGCAGAGAGAAACCAGTTAAATTACTTGCTTTTGCCAATGAAAATGAAGTTTACAAAGATTTACATCCCCAGCTTCGTCTCTGTTTCCCATCTTCCTCTCTGCCAAGTTGATGCTGAGGATAGATTGTTCTTGCCAAGCATCCAAACTGATCACTTGCAAGTAGGCTGAGAGTTGTAAGAAATCAAGTGAACTATCATTTGAAGCACTGGGTCAACCTGTTGCCACCCCTTACGTAATCCAAGCAGGGGTTAAATGCTGGTATTGCAGCCACAAGGTTGTGAGTTTGATCCTGCCAGGCTCCAGGTTGACTCAGCCTTCCATCCATCCGCAGATCAGTAAAATGAGTACCCAGCTTGTTGGGGGCAATTAGCTAACACATTGTAAACCACTTAGAGAGCACTTAGCTGATAAGCGGTATAGAAATACACATGCTATTGCTATTTTTTAATACAGTGACTAGGTAGTTGCTAATTAAGGTTCAGTCACTTATAGTCATTGCTGAAGACAAAAGCTCTGACAATAGTGGTGGTAATAATAAGGGGCAGAATGTCTTGGAATGCATAACAAGGGACTCTAATTCAATGTACAGAAACATTAGTAAGCCATAGAACAGTATATAATTGGTAGTTAGCATCCAAACATTTGCAGTATAAGGAGGGAACTATTGAAATCACAGATATTCAATATATGTACGATTTGAAAATCAGTTTTGAAAATCAGAGATGAAAGTCCAAATGAGATGTCATAAAAAATTCCTTAGAAATTTATTTTGCTGCTGTTCCTATTGTCCTTTCTGCTTTTATATAAATGTCCATATCACAATATCATTTTGAATTGTGTTATTATATTACTGTTTTATGGTATTACTATATATCACCATCAGCATTATATGGTATTATTGTGTTACTTGTGGAAAGCAATAATAATAATATAATAGTGATGATTAATACTAATATTATTTTTATTGCAGCAAATATCAGTCTGCTAATTCCTTCACAGTCTCTAAAGTAACAGGTCAGCATTTATTTATATCATATAATTCTATGGGTTTTACTTGTTTCTATGCCATTTCACTGCATACTTTTGTGTAATTTTTCTTTGGTTTAAATTCCAGTACAGGCAATCACTTGTGAAACAACTGTTGAACAACTGTGCCCATTTTACAAGCCAGCCACACATTGCCCAAGGTATACAAGCCTATTCTTTCTGCTGTTTCATTGTGTCCTCATCTCAGTGAAAAAGGAGCCTATAGTCATTCCCCTATCCTTTCCCACCCCTCAAAATATGTTGAGGTAGGTTAAAAGATTGTCCAGAATAGATATGGGGGAGGTGAAGAGCATCAAGGAGGAGGAGGAAGAGGAAAAATGAAGTCTTACATGATATAGGATGTCATTTATCATTCTTTTTCCTGTCATTGATTTATTTTTCCTTTTATGTTTATATCTGAAAGATTTGTTTTGTTTTGTTTTCTTCTTTCCCATGATTTAAGGGTGTATTGTCCTCACAATTGCATGCAGGCAAATCCACACTATGCACGAGTAATTGGAACACGGATTTATTCTGATGTAAGTAAGAGAACACACTTTTAAAGAAGCCTGAAATAATTGCATTTATATTAACATTAATATTTCTATAAAACAGGTTTAAAAGGTAGGGTGTCCAAATATTAACATTCTAGGTTCACTACAAGTTCAGACTCATCAGTATTCATACATAGAGGTAATGGTAATAAATTCTTATGATTGCAGTGTAACTCTTATAAAATGAATTAGAATGATAAATGTTTGATTTTAGAGAGCTGTATTTTAAAGTACTCTATTTGCATTAAAGCTTATTAGTTATAAAGAAAACACAATGATTTTGGAAAACTATGCTTTAAATAGGTATAGGTGAGTGGAAATCTCATTTGTTGCTGAAGACAAAACATAAAATGTTCTTTAAAATCCTACATTTCTTAATAAATTACCCTGTTTTGAGTTTCCATCTTTGAGGTTAGCCTTCCTTTTCATTTTTTTCTTTTTTCTTTTTTCTTTTTGGACTTCTAGAAGGAAAAAGTCTTTATAGTCACAGTGGGGCACTATGGCATCCACATCTTAGGTTCTCTTCTTATCCCACCATAATGTTTAGGTGCATTCAACAGATCATAATGATGTTGTTGTACTGTATGTTTTCCTACCCTTGCTCCAAATCATTGGGTACTGTTAGTGGGAGCAGGAATATATTCAATATGGTCTGCTATGTTTATACAAGGTAAATGTACCTGAACATTAAATATGCCGATATATTTGAGCAGGGAGAAAAGCCTGCCTGTGGACATCACTTTCATTAGTATTTCATTTGCAAGGACAGTATCTGCCAAAATATCAGGTCCTGACCCCTACAGCCCACATACATATGCTCAAGCTGGTTGATTGCTGAAGCAAACTCTTGGGAAAGTTCCTTTGTGTCCTTTGCCATGCTTCACTCTATTTCACTGCTGCTTAACTTTTCCCAGAAAAAATGATGCATGGGAGTTGGCATCCTGTTGGGAATCCTAGGACTTTAATTGTAGTTCTCTATGGAAAAAGAAACCCTCCTAGAGACTAGGGTGTGCCTTTCCATTTTATCTCCAATTAACCCAATGTTAGCGATGTGAATCTTTACTTATTTGGATCTTGAGCGCAAGAGGCATAACTGTAAAAGGCTTTCTACCTGTTAAAAGTGATTTTTTTTGTACATTTTTCTTTATCTTTTCACATTTTGGGACCTTCAGAAGTTGTTGGAATACTTGTTTCTGTAATGTTCTTTGTGTAAAACTCAAAAGAACAAAAACAGTGCCATCTATAATTTGTTTTGTACAACCTTTTTTTTAATCTTTTGAAAAACAGGTCCTAGAAAGTGAAAAATCTCCTGACAATTGACCATTTTCGTGATGGCTGTTCTGATGTATTGTACTAGGATGGCACCCCTACCAAAAATATGTTTTTAGCCATTGAGACAGATGGTTATGTCAAATGAATAGTTCAGTAAAAGCTGAACCAGAATCCCACTTACCAGGATTCAAACAGAATGCTCATTGGCATAAATTCTTACTCTGTCTTTACATGGATGCAGTTTTGGTATGGTCAGAAGAATGGGTGGATCTAGGATGTGTTTTTTGAAATGGTGTTTTACTGATACCTACATGTGCATATTGATAACATAACTGCAATATTCAAGTTTGCTGTGATTGCACATATGGGTGTATCTTGATACATTTTAGTGGTGTTTCACTAGGCATATGGATACATTCATGCATCAGTACACCGGCTAGTCAGCTGAACCAACTGAAACCTGCAGAAAACTAGATGTTCTGCTGTTCCAGAATTTTTCTTGGAAATTATACTTTACTTGGAATGAAGCAACGGAACCAAGCAGAGAGATGTAGCAAAACAGTAAAGGAATGGGGGAAGGAAACTGCTCATTCCCCAGATCTTCCCAACACTGCCTGTGAACAGATAAATGCTGTTTGCAACTCTGGCACTATTAATAACTTTTTGTCTAGACTACATTAAGTCCATATTCATGTATGTTTCTTTCCCCTCATAATACACGTTTACAAAGAGATCCATGTGGATAATCCTGAGTACAAATATTGTGGTACATTTTTTTCAGTATGCTTTTTCGATAAGGGTAAGTAAGCTTTAGAGGTCCAGAGGCCAGTTTTTTTTTGTGGTTCCCAAGAACAGTGATAAGTTGTGCCAGCCCCAGAAAAATACTGCCCTTGGAAAAAAATGGAATGGCCAGAAGTGTTTTTCCATTTTGTAAACCCTATGTGTACTGTATATGTGTTTGCAACACAAGGTGCAGAGGACCCTGTATTTTATTTTAAGGCAAAACTGTCACTCCTGGAGGCTTCTCAAAGTAGAAATATTATTTTTTAAGGGGATTTTCTGGGTGTGAATTAGAAAAAGGTCCAAGGTCTGCAGAATTCCCACTGCTGCTCTATGGCCATACTACTAGAATATTCTATGATATTCAAAAGCTGAAAGTGCCAGTAGAACCACAATCAGAAAGAAGGCCACACAACACAGAAGACTTCTACCTTACACTGTTATAGTGCTATTATTCCACTTTCAATATTCTGTGGAATTCTGGGGTTTGCAGTTTACTTGAGGCCAAAAAGTTCTCTGGCTGAGAATTCTAAATGCCCCTCCCTAAACTGCAAGGATTCCATAGGATGTTGAAAGTGGAATAATAGTACTATAATGGTATAGTGCAGAAAGGCTCTAAGATGGGCAAAAACTACAGAGTGCATGAAAAGTTTTCACTGATAAACTGATTTCTTGACAAACTCTAATATGATACTTGGCCTAGATCAATTAGCCTTACTAATCTGAGTAGTGACAGTAGCAAAGATGCGGATATCTACAGACAGAAAATTAATGTAGGTGTTTCTACTTCTTTTTATTTAGACAAGACGGATCTATATAGTCAGTTGACATGTTTATGAATTTCAGGTTAGGCATTGCTTGTTACCTGCTTACGAAACTTAGTAATCAAACAAATCACGTAGTAGTTGCTCTGCTTGGATAGTGCATAAAGCCATTCAGGGTTTCCAAGGTGACTATATAAACTATATATTTTACCATGTTTAAATTTTATTATTCATTTTTAAGTTCGTTTTGCATTGGTTTTCTCTTTTCTCCCCCGTTTTAATTACACAGCAAAGTATTCAAGGGTCTGTTTTCCTTTTTTTTGTAACACTTAATGCAGTATGAAAATATAGAATGCCACCTTGATTAAGCCTTCAGGTTAATATATGTGTACACAGCCAGAAAGATCTCATATATAAATGATATAGAGAAAACATAATCAAACAGAATACAGTAGGGTATTTCCACTGACATAAAAATCTTCCTCTTTACTGCGGTAGCCCCCAACCCCCCGCCACAATGTTTGGAAGGGAACTCAGGTACTACCATGATATTGGATTTAAGCCTTTGTTTACTGCATAGTTTTGTTTTGGTGCTTGAAAGAGATGTGATTCTAAGCCATTTCAGACACTTTGAGGTTACAAGAATGTGGCATGGCAAATGGCCAAAGAAGCTGGATGTGTTTCTTACTAAATTCTTGTTCCACACATCATTTTCATGGCTTCTGTCATCACTTGTTAGTTAATTGTAGCAATAGTGGTTTCTTAATAAATTTGAGCAATGCCTTTTTATAATACCTATGTTGATGGCTAAAGTTGTCTACTATGATAAGGGCTGATATCAGCTGTGCTATTTAAATGCCAGCTGAAAATCGTGTTACAGTTTAGATTATGCATTCTTACATATATGAAAACAGGTTGGTAATCTTCTTACATGACAACAAAAATTATTAAGAATAACATATGACATGAATAATACAGTGAACAAGTATTCTCTGTGGAGATGATTGTTTAAAAGAGCTTTTAGAAAGTGGGTAACATGCCTTTGTAGGCTAATGCTATGCTGTAGTAGATATTTGGCATTTTGCTGAGTGGCAAAAGAAGGAAAATTATTAAGCAGCTTGGCATTCAGATTCTGTGACCTGTTAAATGCTGGTACATGCCAAAAGGGTCACAGCACAGCAATAAAACAAGGTGTTGTAATACTGCATGATATGTTTATGCTAACTTTGAAAATGCATTATGCTATTGTAGGTACGGAGGTATGAAAGGAATTGCTCAAAGTAAAATAGATTTATAAAAGGAAAAATGTACTCAGGATTGATCACTTATGTTCTTCCAAACTGGTTTGAAAGAGTAAGAATTTCCTTAAACATAAATGTTTATTTGCTATTTAAGAATTTGTCTTAGTGGTCTGGCAGCTTGAGAATGAAGGTGGTGATGATGATATTAAACAATAAATGGGTTATAGAATGTCCCTCTCATTAATTATATTTAAGTTATGTTGAAATTGCATTCCTTATAACTAAAATGTGCCCTTGATTTCACTGGAATTCCAAGTTTGTCTCTGTTCAGCAAATGTTAATCCTTTTCAATCCCTTATGGATTTCAGTGCAAGAGATCAAGACCTGTATAACTTTGTATCAGTTACCAATATCACACTGAGAAAATCCTAATTAAGGGAAGAAAACCGCAGCTGTGTCTTATACATCACAATAATCTAGAATTCTAAAGTATTCTGACTGTTGTGCTGGTGCACACTATTAAATTTGTGGGTCTTTGTTCATCCAGTAAGCAGGAATGGTTAAAAAACCCCAGAATGTTTCATCCTGGTTTATCATGATGTGTGAATAAGGAACCCTGGCCTAAGCCATGATGTGTTACTTGTTTAGGACTTTTCAGGGGAGACACAAGCTAGAATTCCTGGTTCATATGTGCATGATAAACAAACATAAGTGAAAGTTCCATTATTTGTGTGGGTGTTTGCATTGGAAAAAGAAGTCAAGCAAAAGTGATCTGGCTTATTGTGAGGCACCGGTGTGGCCAGTGATTACAGAAGTTCACCCAGTGATGGTCTGCACTTTTAAAAAATATTCTCTTTTAATTTTTCAGATATCTAGCATCTGCCGGACAGCTGTGCATGCTGGAGTAATTCGCAACGAAGGGGGCTTTGTTGATGTCATGCCAGTGGATAAAAGAAGAATGTACATTGCTTCATTTCAAAATGGCATTTTTTCAGAAAGGTATAAAGCATAACTTTCAAGAAAAGTATTTATTATTGACCTGCATACATGTGCCATTCTTTGCAGTCCTACATTTCATTTTGAAGTGATTCAGTCATATGTCATGGTAATTAAGCAGACTAAGTTACATAACAATAGCACTTGCCAGGAAGAGATGCAGTGCTACCAGAACTGGTGGCTCCTGTAACCTAAAATCGTAACCCTAAAAGCTGCTTATGAATTAAAACAACCCTCTTGTTTACTGATCCTGTAACAAACAGTGTAGTGGAGCTGATCAAAGAATTTCATTAATTTTCTGTTCAGATTTCAAACTTACTTATTTCATCTGCCAAGGTAAACTACAAAGGATGAATACCAGGGATGTACTAGTAGTAGCAGCATAACTTTATTGATTAGTCAGTTGACCATATCGTGCAATTAGCATTGTAAAATACAATAACATGAAGTAGGTAAAGTACAGTAAAATATGATAAATTAGATTAAAGTGAGATAAGATATGACAAAATACAATAAGGTAAAATAAATCAAAAATAAAAAAGTAAGATAGAAGATTATAGGATAAAGCCAACACTTAAAATAATAAGTTGTCATCTTAAAATAAAAGATGATATGCAAAAACTGTATGTATTTAGATGATTCAGCTTTGCGTGCAACCCCAATGTGTTCTATAAAATGTGTTCTCAGTTGGAAAGCCCTAACTATACACTTAGCAGTTCTAATGACTATGTATGTATTTGTGCCTTGATGGAAGTATGATAACAGTTTGTTTTGCTCCCAATATATAGTTTTGTCAAGTAATGTCTCTAGGTACTGGGCCCTTACTGGGATATATAACTGACTACTAGGGATGAACACAAAGCACAAGATTTGGTCTGCGTTCTGAGGCAATATTTTAGAAAGTAGCCTCCTTCAGCAAAGGCTGATTAAAAGCAAACTATTTTGACCTGCATCCCACATCTGACCTGAGAACTGGAAATCTATTCATGCCTACTAATTGGAAATCCAAAATAGGCTGTAATTTGGCAGAATTGGACAAATTTTATAGATGTAGTCGCTTCTTAAAAGGGGATTATGTCTGCAAAATTATAGACAAATAGGTACTGAGATATTTTTTCTGTTATCTCATTTAAGATTTGATTTTTTTAAAATTGAAATACCATTTATTTTTTAATTTCTTGGAAGAATTGGAAAACATTTGAAAACACATCTCTTCAAAGGGAATTAAGACTGCCATGGTACAGATGAGTAAGTGCAGAGGTCCAATCTTTGTCCTATTCTAAGAGTGAAAAGGGCACAAAAGCTCCATGTATATATTTATTTGAAGTATTTCTATCTTGATTTTTGACCGATAATTACCAAATAAGCTAGCATAAAGCAGTAATGATACAACATAACTGGGCAATAAATAGAAATGAAATAGAAGGAGTAGGGAACTAATAGTAAAGAAACTATCAAAATAAATAAAAAGCCTAGCAGTCAGTGCATATTCATTTTTTACCTCCAAAGCCTTCTAAAACAAAAACTGTTTCATCTGATACTTAAAAAAAAATTATCTAGATTGGAATAAGACAGACCTCCCTAGACAAAGGATTACACATCCTGGTGCTACCACTGAAAAAATCCTGTTCCACATAGTATATATAATCATGTACACATCTAGAAAGTTTAGTTGTAAAATTGACCCCCAAAACTGGGGCGATAATCCATGGGTCAATGGAAGTATTGTACCTTAATTCTTATTGAAAAAGCAAACATCTCTTTTTATGAGTGGTAAAAGGCAAGAGCTTAGTCTATACTGGGAGAACCTAAAAGAAACACTGATCCCCTCTACTCTTTCCACAATGGTGTGTTTCTGACCTTTTTGAAGATCTCAGCAAGAAAATGGCAGCAGCAGGAGCTGGGGTGTCTGGCCCCATGAGACGATCCTGGCACTTTCCCCTCTCCTTGGAATGACCTTCAGCTTATCTGCTAGTCATATCAAATTCCATAATTTTGGCTCCAAAACTTGCCCTTGATTTACACATATGGTTGACTGATACACAAGTATATGTGGTAGCTATGTTTCTCTTCTCATATGGGAACCAGAACGTGGAAACATTACCCTTTTGGACCACAACTCCCAACATACCTGGCCAGCATTGGGGATTTGTGACACTGTAGTCAAAAAGTAACTTTTCTAAAATCTGGAGAAAAGCTGAACAGGATATTCCAAGTATATGGGTAGGTTCATGAGTGTATGGTAGAGTTGGGAGTTTATAAATTAAATTGTATGAACAGTATTCTACTTTATTTCTTTCTGCAGTTTACAGAATCCTCCAGGAGGAAAAGCATTCAGAGTGTTTGCTGTGGTGTAAAGACAACAACAAAACTTGTAAAAACAATATCAAAAGACAGTGCTTGGAAGAAGAGAAATAAAATTCCTTTTAATCTACTTCCTTGAGTTTGTATAAAGATGTAATATTGCTGTACAGAAGATATTTACTGTTTTCTGACTGAAAATGTGTTTAACTTCATGTAAATCTTAATGGGGAAAAATTAAACATGGGAAAACACATGCTATGATGACAAATAACTTGTTTTGAATCCTGTGTTAAATATTGCTATATTTTCTTAGCATTTTTCCTATGCAATTCAAAGTTCATAAATGTTTCACAGTTTTTAAAAGAAATCTCAATACAATATAATGATGATATTTTATGTATGCCACTAATGTTATCTGTAAAGGTATATGTATGGTAGATCATCTTTCCCCTAAATATAGATTTTTCCATTGTAAGTAATTTGGGATTGTAAGAAGAATTGGTAAGAATTTGTAAGAATTTGGGAAACAAAACTAGTGCCCAGAAATAAGCAGTGGCTAATATTACTATAGACTTATCAGCATGGAAACCTGATGGTGGTGTAGTGGTATGAGTGTTGGACTAGGGCCCTTTCCACACCTTACTTTCTCACGTCTTTCTCTGGTCATGATCCTGGCAGCGCTTCTGCTGGGAAGGGAGCACAATAGGAATGCTCCCCTCTGCATCAGACCAGCTCCTTGCAGAAGAGAGCACGACAGACATACCTCTTCCTTCTGCAGTGCAACAAGGCTCTTTCCTAGGCGTGCTGGGGAAGGAAGCACTTCCATTGTGTTTCCGGACCTTCTGCAGGGCATGTAAGTGCAGGACTGTCATGTTATTGGGGGTCATTGATGAGGAAAATCCGTCAATGATTTACCCTGCAATCGTGCCAGTTGGTGAAGAGAGAAGGATAGAACTGTGATGATGTCTTGTGGAAGCATGATCGTGGTCCCATTCCAGGATGAGCACCTCCTGTGGAAAAGGCCCAAGACTCTGAAGAACAGGTTTGAATCCCCACTCAGCCATGGAAACCTACTGTCTGACCTTGGGCAAGTCATACCCTTTCAGCCTCAGGAGAAGGCAAAGACAGGCCCCCTCTGAACAAGTCTTTCTGATGAAGACCCTATGAAAGTTTCATGTTAGGGTCACCATAAGTTGGAAAGAACTTGATAGCAAACAACAACAAAGTCTGACCCTTCCCCTGAGCTCTTTAACAAAATGCTAGTTAGAACAGATCCTGGAATCCCAGCTATAGGTATTTTTAAATGCATTAATTATTGTGGTTAATTGTGTTTCTATATGTTTTTTTTAAAGGAAAATATAAGCAGCAGCTACTAATTTGCTACTAAATAATCACCTGCATAAAGAAATGCAAAATATGACTTAAAGCTGAATGGTTTTATTTTAGAAACATGTCAGGAATTATTTTAGAAACATGTCAAGCGTTATTGGGACTGACATTAAAGTAAAGCTTTAGAAGTGAGTATAAACTAATTTGGCTTTGGCTGCAATATGTCACTTCCCACAAATGTTCTACAAGCATGATATAGTGAAACTAAACACCACATAGTACATATAATGTCCTGTATAATATTGGAGAATGGTGAAAATGCATTGTAAATGAATGTGTAACATAGGACCCCACTAATCCTAATTTCTTTATTTGGCATATACTCCTGCAGGGCAGGACACAATGCCAGTTCCATTTTTTCATTTGATCTCATTTATGTTAAATAGCCCTGTGCATTAAATCCAACCATATTGTGGTATATCAGAAAAAAAAGTATATTGTTTAACACTGTAAAACTGCTAAATATTTTTATGTGTGTTCTGGGTTTTTTTGTATCTTTATAATTTGAATTTTATAATTTTGTTCAAATACCATTGATATGGATATTCTTCATACGTGCATCACAGTATTAGTTTGTTGTGCTACATGTACTACCTCATGTAGTTAGGCAAATATTGTTAGCTTTTTAGGAAAACTTTTTTTTTTTGAATAAAACTCAACTAAATGACAAAGAGGGTCTTTTTCTTAATCCTGCAGAATTGCAGAACTTAAAAGTGTTCCTTTTCTTGCACTACAACTCCCAGAATTCTCAGAAGCTGTTCTGGGAATTCTTGGATTCTAGGATCTGTGGTCCAAAACAGTAACATTTCCAAGTTCCATAGAAGCATATGCTTGGTGTATTACACTCCTATGCACTCATCCCCTCCCCACTGCTGTTAGCAGTATAGAAAAATGGTCATAATTCAATGGAAGAGAATGCATTTTGTGTACAAGAAGTTCCCAGTTTTTCCCATTCTGAAGTATCTAAATCAGACAAGAAAGCTAGGAGATACTTGGACCTGAATTCTGGAATGATTCTGCTGTTGACAGACTGTGCTTGGTTAGAAGACTTGAATGTTATTGACTCAGTTTAAGGCAGTTCTTCATGCACATCTTACTATTTAACAAATAGATCAACCAGTTCTGGCAGGCAAGGCTTGTAAAGAATTTCAGAATTTCAGTCCTATTCATAAGCCTACGAATTTTCTCTTGTCTCTAAACACAGTAACCATTGAAGTCATTTTCTCAGACAAACCAAAAGTTAGAATTAACAGAGGCTCTGCCTCTGTTCTCCTTCATCTCTGTTCTGCCTACAGTTGCATTCTCTAGGAAGTAATTTACAAGAGCCACATTTCAGAAGGGGGGGGGAATTCAACGCAAGCAGGGCAAAAAAAAAAAAAAAGGTATAGCCCCACTTCTTTCTCTCTCTTTCTGGAACCTCACCCCTCTCTCTCCTTGTTCCTTATTTCTTTTTCTAAACTTGCCTTTCTTTGCTTCCACACCAGTTGGGCTGCTATGGAAGAAGAGTCCACTGTTGCCGGAGACCTCAGGCATGAACTGATAATTTGCAGAAGGTTTCTCCCATTAGGCTGAGAGTCACATATTGTCCTAGTGCTGAAGATTGCAGCCCCCTGCTCTAGGCTATGGGAAATGATTCCCCAGTCTCAAAATTCTGTATAGCTATAGGAATGGATAGAGGGAAAAGTGCTCTTCATTTTCCCTTCCTCCCGGCTCCACATTCTTGAGGTGATGCAGGTTCATCATTAGCATTCATGCAGAGCCCCATGCTACATCTTTGTCGTGAGCAAGGCTTTAAACAATGACTCCTCCATCCCAGCTCAGTTCCAGCAGGATCTAGGAGCTGCTTCCCACAATCAGGACCCCATGCTACAGCTGCTCAACACTGTGTGCAAGCCTATTAAGTGCACTTTACCAAGGACCTACTGAAACCTGAAGCCATCTCTGAGGGAACATCAAACATCTTCCCCTGGGACCCCCATGAGAGTACTGGAAAATCCTTTAGGAGCAAGATAAGTGATATTTCTCTTCCCATCCCACTGCGTTTCTGCCAGTGAGGACAGAACTTCCCCCACCCCCAGCTGCTCTTACCTTATTCCCTTCCCCCAAATCCCTTGGATGAATGGTGTCACTTGTTTATATAGGGAAAGGTTAAAAAGATAAACTTAGTGACTGACTGAAGTGGACATTCAATGTGATTGCTACTATCCCAGTTACTGAGAATCAAGTTCTCCTTTGCATAGGCTCCCACATCCCCAGTACCCAGCTTGTTGGGGGCATGTATAGAAATGTTTCGAAATACATGCTATTTGTAAGTTGTTCACCGCCTTGATCCATATGGAGAGGCGGGATACAAATAAATAATAATAATAATAATAATAATGATGATGATGATGATGATGATGATGTGTGGGAGAATGCAGGAGAGTGGAAAGATATTGATAATTACTTTTACACATGGATATGAGGCAATCAAGGATGAGCAGGGCTTTGACCCCTGGCTTACCCAGTTCCATTCCAACCTGCTGCTTGAGTCCACTCTCTCTTTATTCTCGAATGTAACTGTATAGTACCTCACAAATAAAGCAATCTGAGAATGAGAACGATCATTTTCACTAAATAAAACTTGCTTTTTAGACTATGAAGCCTTTGTTCATTATTTGTTAAAATCCATCTGTTTCTTGTTTTATTTGTATTTATTTTGGAACCACTGCCTTCTGAATAAGCGATTCTATTATTGTTTCAGAGCAGCTCCAAAATCTTCTGGGCAGCAGGCAGCATTAAGCACAGAAACAGAGAAATGATTTTTGTGGGGTTTCTTTAAAAAAAAAAACAACCCAAAAAGCTTAGTTTCCAGTTCTGGATTAAATCCACTTGAGTGCACAAAGGATTCTATTGTGTGGACCAATTTAATACTTGCTGCGCTGGGGGTGATATGCCTACCCTGGCACAACTATAACTGATCCAAGAGCTAAAGAAATGGTTTAGTGGAATACTCTGATCCTCTCTCATTAATCTAGGATGAATTATGGGCTAAATTGGATGTGTGTGTATGCGCATGTGTTTTAAAGAACAAGTGATTTTAGCAAAGGTTTGGGCTAAAGACAATGATTAGGCCTTTCACAACTGATATTAAGGTTGAAGCATGATAATTGTCTTAAAGTATGTGAGACTATTTGTCCACTTAGCCCAGCAACATCATTTACCCAGGGACCTGAACAGAAAGTCTTCCATCACCTGCCTCCCGATGGAACTACAGGCTTCAGGAATTGAACATAGGACCTTCTCTGTGCAATATATGTGCTGCTGCAATTAACTACAGCCAAAATGGTAAAAGAAGCATCACTTTGAACTGATCTTCAATATGCATATTGGGTATTTAGGATCAGGAAATGGTACTTGCTCCCATTAAATCAATTATGGACAAAATTTATTATTTAGGCCATTTGGTAATGTCAAACAGTTAAACTAATAATTAAGCATTTTCCAGATTTTCATTAAACACAGGAAGAAGCTTTAATGGAAGAACATTATGAACAGATGAGCATTTTAGAATGATATAAAAAGCTAAGTGCTAACTGACTTATGAAGCGTTAGAAAAGTCACATGTCTCAGTTCAGTTTAACATACATTGCTGTTACAGGCTTGACTTTACACAGGTCTGATTCAGCACAGAAAGGGAAATATTAAGACACTACAGAGATGCATATGTCACTTACTTTACTTCAAAGAAGAATTCTTTGTAACTCAAAGGACTGCAATTTTTGGAGTTTGACATATATAGTTTACTGGAATCTGTCTACATGCTGTCAGCTAATTCAAGTCAGAGCATGAACTTCAGTTGCTGCATCCTATCTGTCTTGGCAATGCATGTAATCCTTCATTAGGGGCTGCCCAGTCACAATGCCACAGGAACAGCAGGAATGGCATGTGCTATCTTCTGATAAGTGATTGATTTCTTTGGAATATTTTCATATTCCCTTATTTGCCTCAGTTCCTTGTTTCAACTTTCTCTCTTCCCCTTCTCTGTCTATCCTCCATTCCCTCCCTCCCTCCCTCCCTCCCTCCTGGAGCTTCCTGCATCTTACCATCACTAAATCCCATAATGTCTTCCTACTTTTATCCATATAGGATATGGCTTATATGAATGGCCATAATTCCAGCCAAATTGGCAGTATCCCTTTTCCCCAATAGAAAGTGAAATTCTGGCAATGCACAACCCAAGTTAGTTGGTTCTTGGAGCAGAACTTTTTCTTCTGGTTCAAAGAGAAGCAAGAGATGGTTCATCTGGAAACAAAATGGGGACTACACATAGAAGGAAGGAAGGCTGACATTGCTTAAGTACTATGATCTTCCTCTAACTGTTGTCAATTGGATCTGGCATCCAATTGCCATCTTTTGGCTCAGTGAGGTTAACTGATTTCTTGTTGATAGGGCCACTGAAGAATTTTGGAGCCTTCTGTCCTAGATTGGTCAATGGCTAGACAGTAATTATTTTTCTTATATATATCGCAAAACATTGAGGATGTTTGATAGGGTGCCTCTGGTATGAGAAGGTGGTATGATAAGGTGTGTGCTTTCCTGAATTTTCTGGATTTTCTTGTGATGAATACCCTGAGGCATTTTTACACCCTCCAGCATGTGGCTAAACAACATCATGGTGTTGTCAAGATAGCCAAACTTATTAATGAAGAAGAATAGACAACGTAGGAGATATGCAGCAGTTTGCTTTTGCCTTGGCCTACTGTAAAGGGCAAGATTTCACCCTCTCCTCTTCTCCCTAATGAGTTGAGTGGAAACTACTATTGCACTTGGAACTTTGTCTTATGCTTACTTCAGTTGCTGCAAACTAAGTGGGAAAGTAGAAGGAGGAGAGAAAAACTGGGGCATCTTAAAAGCGGCTGGAAAAAGCAGAACTAGATAGGATTTATTGGAACTGTCCATGCTAAATTGGTACAGTTGGAAAGTATGCATATTTGGAACAAGCCCAGTTTCCTCATATCTGCTTTTCTTATCCCTAGTATAGCTACCAGAGTTGGGGACTATACAAAGCCATAAGGCTTATAAGGAGACCCTTCTCAAGACTTAGAAGTGAAGGTGATAAGGCTATAGGTTTCTGAACATAGCCCAATGGTGTGATAAGTGGCTTTTGTTTCCCTTTTTCAGTCTGACAGGGTTGCTGATTGCTGATTTGGCCTACCCCTCTCAGTCACACACACATGCAGAACTGAACAGTAATTTCCATGCTTCTCTGTAGAATGATAAGCCTTATTGAAACAGTATTCATGTGTTAGTGGTGGAAGACTAGAGAATGATCTATTCCATAAAAAGCAGATTTCCATCTTAGGGAAGTAGGCGAAATATTTCTCATATTGTGATTCCTGTGATTATTGTCTTTTTCTCAAAATCTGTTTGTTTTGGAAAACCACTTCTTTCTTGCCGTTTAGTGATCTGCTGAGATGTTCAGACAGGAATAGGAAAGAAGGAGCAATGAGAAAAGATTGAACGATAGAGAATTCAACTGTGTGATAATGAAACGTATAAAGGGAAATGTAATGGACAAATCTGACATGTTGAATTAGGATAGACCAACCTAATAATCTACAATGTAGACTTCTTAGGTGAATACATTATAGATGAGGAATGCTGGCATGCTGAAATAGAACAAATAATCAAGAACTTATGTCCACTGATTCTGGGGCATTCTGGGAGCTGTTGTCTCCAAAGGTCATTTGCTATTCTTTCGTATCTGCTCTAATTAAACTGTGTCATCACTTGCGTTGTTTCCATATCTTAAATGGGTGACTGTCAAAGCTGACAAGGGGGGAAAAAAGAAGAAGTCACAGCAATAGCTTCATTTGTACAAAATAATAAATCCACCAGGAAGGTTTTGTATAACGAAATATTGCTTCTCTGTACAAAGACAAATCAAAGTACAAAGCAATAAGATCCTTCTGTTGAAGGGTCATTCACGGATGCTGTTGCTCAAAAAAGCTTTCATTCTCTCTTAGAAGTAGTTACATAATGTTTGAACATTGGCATATCCAAACACCTTGAGTCTTAAGGATTAGTCTGAATTGTTTCCTTTTTACGTTCTATCACCTAAGGCATTGCTTTAAAAAGAAAAAAAAAGACACGTAAGCAATCTAATTTACATTTGATATTGGTTCTTTGGCAATCTCAGGGAAAATATCATCTAACTACACACTTTGTGTAAACAGCAAAAATAGCCTTCTTAATGTGTGTAGCTAAAGTAAATAGGTATCTTCCAACATAAGCAAACCAGTTTGCCAGCAAAGCCAGATAACTCCCTAATAAGGTTTCTTGAGGGAAAAAATGGTTTGCTGTTATAATAAACTGTATAAAAGCTGAAGTATTTTGCCGAATTTAAAAATAAGTCTGATGTTACAGTAAAAACAGTATGGGTTGTTAGAATTAAAATGTCTTATGCAAGCAAAAGAACCTGAAGTGTCCTCACTTTACTCCTTATTAAAGTGCAAAATGTTAGCACATTAGCAATATATCTACATTGAGATACATATCATGATATATAGTATTTTCACAAATGAACTGCTTAGTTCAAATTCTTTTACAAAAGTCTGCTACATCTGCTATGGCTAATGAAAACAACATTGAGATAAAGATAAGAACCTAAGAAAATGCAAGAAAGATTGGACCCAAAGTCCACTAAGGCTAACCATTTCTTCTTTGCTTCTTAGGGCCTTTCTGGACTACACTGTTATAGTGTGATTATTCCACTCTCAACATCTGTGGAATTCTAGAGTTTGTAGTTTTCTGAGGCCAAAGAGCTCTCTGGCTGAGAATTCTAAATGCCCCTCCCTAAACTGCAAACCCCAGGATTCCATTGGATGTTGAAAGTGGAATAATAGCACTATAACAGTCTCATGCAGAAACACCCTTTGATTCAGAAGTCTGCATCATTTGAAGATGGCCATTCTAGTTTCAGCGCTCATTTGAGATCAGAGTTCTTCCCCTCTCTCATAAGCAGATGTTGTAGTCACCCAGCAAAGCTGGTTTCCATTGCAAAAGACAGAGGACAAATAGAAGTACTTTACACATTTAGGGAGTTCAGTACCACAGTATTGTTGTGCTCAGTTGTCTGAACAACAACAACAACAACAAAAAACTCATACATTATACATGATCAGCAAATCATAACAGAAAAACTTAAGTCTCTTTTAGTCACCAGGAAAATTCTCTTATGAACTATATAGATATAATAGCCTTTTCCTTTCCCCCCACTTTTTGCTATTGTTTCAAGACCTTTCATAACTTGGGAAGAATAATAATCTTATTGTGTACTATTGAGGATTATACAAACTCTTATATAAAGTAGTTATCATTCAAATATTTTGATCCCCAAAGGCTACATAATTCTTCACCTAAGAAAGATATTTTAGAGAAATATGAATCAGGTTCACATGAGAGCAGGTTTAATGAAGGAGAAATAAATTATTAGTATTTGGAAACTGGGCGAGATCATAGTTTTGAATACTATTAGTGAACTTAGAATCTGAGTGCACTGGTCATCATATTACCAAATCATGAAGCAATTTACACAGTCCTTACAGGATATATAGAGAGTAGGAAAGCTAGGGTTATGCATCTAATATAATAAGAATCTACATCTGTTTGTACCTAGCACTGTATTTATAATTAGGAGGAAAAGTTAGATATACGAGGGAAAATAACAATACTCTTAAACTTTGTAACTTTGCATCTACATATAATTCAGAGCTCTTCATCACCAGAAATAACTCTGAATGACATTTTCAAAGTTCTAGTAGCCCATATTGGCCCAGTGACCATATACTCATAACAACCTAAGCTGTCCCAAAAGCTGGGAGTGTCATCTTACCTGTATCTTCTCCTTTCCTTGACTTTTTCTTGAGAATGTCCGACCACTCTCAAACTGATCTCATCTCCCGGTTGCTTTGTTTAGTGCAGAATGTAAGGACACACTGTTTCATGGATGTATGCAATGTTTTGTCTATACTGCTGAATTGGAAAAAAAAAATTGGAAAGAAATGCAAAATAAAATTTTAAATCAAAACTTTAGAAAATGTGTATTATTTGACAAAATCAAGAGCTGCATTTTCCTCCAGTCTTTACAATTCTGTGATGGTAAAGAATCAAAAGCACTCTTTTTAAAGAACCATCTTGTTAATTGCCATGAAGTCAATGGTTGTCATCAACCACCCTGCTCAGATCTTGCAGATTCAGGAACTTGTGTTCCTTGATTGAATATACCCATCTATAGTGCAGTTTTCCTCTTTTCCTATGCCTTCTACCTTCCCAAGCATTATTGCCTTTTCAAATGAGTCAGCTCCCCCAGTTTAGTCGTCTTGGTTTCAAGTTTTCTTTTTAGCAGTCCAGGACACCTGTAGAATTCTTCTCCGAATAAGCACCAAATATGCTGAATTCAAATAAACTGATTTTCTTCCTGTCAGCTTTATTTATTGTCCAGCTTTTACAACCTACATAGAAATTGGAAATACGATGGTATGGACACATCTAACTTTAGTATGATAGTATATCTTTATACTTTAGGACCTTATCTAATTCCTTCATATCTGCTCTTACAAGTTGGATGTCTTCTTCTGATTACCATCTTGCCTCTTTCTAAAATGTTCTGTAAATTCTTAATGGAATCCCCCCCCCCGTTATTGGTCCATTTCTAATTATATATAGAAGCTTAAAAATGGTGGACATTTTATTAAATATATCTAAATATTTTGTATGTCTAGACATATAACAAATGCTTAAAGACATATAGATTAATGATACTTTGGCTTATCAAAATGAATTCTCATATGTCCTTTTCCCATTAAGTACAATAGACCTAAACTGCTAGCTGCTACTTCATGTACCTACGATGATAAGAGTCCTTAATATGCATGAGGGAACTTGGATGTACATAAGTATGTTACAAATCAGGTACATCTTTTTGAGAACTTTACTATCTTTGACTGCTGGGGAGGAGATTATAAAAATGAAAACATAAACAACCCCTTTCCTGTAGAAAGCTAGCTGGTTGATAGAGGAGCATCAGCCTCATCTCAGTTTTTCCCCAGTTTTCCTTTTAAATGTGCAGGGCGCGATGATACACATGCATGTACACTGTTTCATATATGGAGTAACACCAGTTCTGCGAGCCAGTTCGTACAGATGATGACTTCATTTATTTGACATGTTGCCACTTATGGATGAAGTCCTTATTTCTTCTGGGTCCAGGTTATCCAAGGAGGAATCTTATATATTTTCCTGCTAACAGAGACAAAAGCAGTATCTTCTGCAAAAAGACTATTCCTGGTATTTAACCTTCTGAATGGTAGACCTGTACTATTGGAATTTCTTCTAACCTGAAATTCACTGAATTCAAAACCTTTGCAGATTCAGGTGTGATATTCTCTTGTTTGGGGGAAGCCTCTCAACCTTGCATTGGTTTAATTGTGTTTGCTGCTTTATTTCTTTTTCTTTCTGGGTTAACCTAGAATTATGATTATGTAATTGTTCTTTCCTCCCCCTCTCCTCAAATGTTATTGATCCATTTTATTATTTTCTGCTTTGAGTATCTTTTGAAATATAGGTTCATTAGAACATTTTCTAAGCATTTTCCTGACTGTAAACTTTGTCAGTTGCCCCTTGTTAACAATTTTTTTAATGATAGGATCCTTCTTTGTAATTGTTTTAATGCTTTAGCTGTAAATTTTAATGTATCTTTTTTATTGTAAACTGCTTTCATTTCTTTAAATGAAGGGAGGTATAAAAACATAGAAAAATATATAGAAGAGAAATTATTATGTGACCCAAACATGTTTTTTAAAGGCAACAAAAAGAGATCAGTGGGTAGTTACTTGGATTCACATCCCCTCATAAAAGTAATGTTTCTGACGTTTCAGCCTTCACAAAAACTAAACTTTCTCTAACCATATTTTTCTCTAGGAATGTTACATCTTGGGAAAACTCCATTCATCCTTTTTGTATAAAGATGAAGTCAGCTTCCATGCTGTTACCAAAGATAATTTGGAGCAGAATTATTCCCCCAGCCCCTCCTGCCAAGCTCTCCTGTACTCATGAATCTATGAACTTTGGAGATGATCCAGCTTTATTTTCCAGTTGGTGACATGGTGCCTGGTCTCTGATCTGTACGGAGAGGGATCAAGAGGCAGGCGTACTGATTTGTTTACATTCCAATGAGGAGTAGAAGGGCCCAGGCTTGAGACTGCATTAACTCTCTCTAAGCATGTTTCAATAAGCGTTTATTTCTTATTAACTCTGGTCATTGACCTTAGTAGTGGAAAACTGAAATGTAATTCAGTGCTCCAACTGTCATTTAGGAAACAGCATCTGGTTTTACAACTGATCTCCCTCACAGTTTAAAGCAGACTGACCTTCCTCAACCTGATGCAGAGCTTGGAAAAACTTACTTTCTTAGACTGCCATTCTAGGCAGACTGGTAGTCCAAAATAACCCATAGTCCTTTCCAAAGTCTAATGTGGTACTTTCTGGATGCGATGGACTGTCACTCCTGTCATCCACACACATGGGCCATCCTGATCTGATCATGGTTACACATGCCTTAGTTACATCTTGTTTGGAGTACTGTAACATGTTGCCTTTGAAGACTGTTCAGAAACTTCACATGGTATAAAGAGCTGCAGTCAGAGTGTTTACTGATGTTGGCTACAGGGATCATACAATTCCCCTCCTCCAGCACCTCCACTAACTGCTAGGCTCTTTCTGGGCACAGTTCAAAGTTAAAGCCCTATATGGTAGCTCCATGTTATCTGAAGCATCATATGAATCTGCCTGGGCTCTCAGAACCTGAGGAGAGGCCCTTCTTTCAGTCCTACCACCTTCAGAGGTATGATTCATGGAGACATGAGCTAGGGCTGCCCCTCAACTCCAGAACTCTATTCCTAGGCAGGCTAGAATGGCCTCCTCCTTGCATGCTTTCCTTCCATCAGTAGGTGAAAACTCCCTCCCTTTTTTTTAATTTCAACATGCTTTTAAAACTGAATGCTTTCTTTTAAAAAGGCACTTAAGGGGGCACTGCATTGTTTTAAACAGCAGTGTTTTACAACTGCTCTTCCTTCTTTTTAAGTGTGTTAAGAGTTGTAAAGTTGAAGGCTTTCATGGCCAGAATCTATAGGTTTTTGTGGGTTTTCCAGGCTTTGAGGCCGTGTTCTATTAGTATTTGCTCCTGATGTTTCACCTGCATCTGTAGCTGGCACCTTTAGAAGATCTGGTGGCATGGAAGTGAAACTCCAGCAGAAGTCAGAGGATCCCTCTTGTCCTTTGCTAAATGTAGTATTTGTTGAATTTTCTTGGTCAATCTACAGACCGACCAACCTTAAAGCCTGGAAAACCCACAACAACCTATGTGTTAAGAGTTGTTTTAATATTGTTAATTGTTTAATATGTTTTTAACTCTATTGAAATCATTTTGATTTGTAAGCTACTGTAAATCCTGGTTGTGGGAAAAAGGCAATATATAACTAAAGATCATCAGCATCCAACTTCATTGTCATGCATTCGATTGAGAAGGCTGGTAAGGCAAATCTTGGAGGAAGACAGTTCAACAAATGCAGTCATGCAGCTGCCTTCTCAAAAGACAAAAACTTTCCCATCATGTTCAGTGTTCCCAGCAGGGCAAGACTTTGAGGTCTAGGGCAGGATTACCACAGCATGGTGGTCTTGTTTACCACAGTTTGAAGCAGTAGCAAATACTGTCTATGTTGAGGGAAATGTTGTTGTTGTTGTTGTTGTTGTTGTTGTTGTTTGCCTTCAAATCATTTCCAACTTATGGCAACCCTAAGGCAAAACTATCACAAGGTTTTCTGGGACTAACGGCATGTGATGCCCAGATCAGTGTTCCCATCCTGTTGGAATGGAAACCACCAACCCCCACTCCCATGCATGTACAAGTGCACACCCACCTATCATAATTTTCTGTTCAGTTTTTAATAAGGGCTATATTTTCATATGTGACATGACTGGCTCAGAGTTCACTGGCTCTCTATACTCCTTCAAACTGATGCCCTTTCATCTGGTTTAACTGATGGACTGAAGAAGAATCGCATGAAGGATATATATTATTGACACAGAGCCTGATTTGGCAGAAAAATAATAATAATTTGGATCCTAGGTGTTCAGTAATAGCCAAGACCTACAAACATTAGGTGAATATTTAGATTTAAAGTTTCCATAATATAGTGTGGATCCTTACAATTATGGCTGGACAGGGAGCTCCTTTTCACTGTGTTCCCAACTTTGAGATCCAAGACTTTACTTAAAATTTGGAAAATAAATAGAGTTATATGGTAAGTGGCTTGAAAAGCTGGGAAAGGAAAAAGAAAATGGAGGGTTTTATTTAGAAATATCCTTAGAGTGGTCTGGTGCCAGTGCCAGGACCCAACACCAGCAACAGTTCCATCTCAGAAGCAAATGTAAACCATGGAGCACCTGCAATTAATTCACCACAGTCTCAGCTGATGGAAACTTGTATGGGAAGTGAACTGCCATTTGTTACATTGCCTCAGTCGCCTACCTTCATATCCACAAAGCCAACCTAGGGCTGCCAGAAAAAAAGAAGAGACATGGGACAGCAACAGGTATTCTCCATGACCTCCCAGCACTTCTCAGGAGGTCCTGTAGGCTGATGTCATTGCTGTCCATTTAGCAATAAGAACAGAGCCAGATATTTCATTGCTATTTCCCCCCTACATTTCACTGACCAGTAAATAAAAAATTCTGGTGAACATTCTGCATCGTACAATGGAGAGTTGCTATAGAAGTTCAATACAGGACAGGCCTCCTTTTGTTTTAATACAAATCCTCTAAGGATCTCATCCCAGGAGAAAGACAGGATAGAAAATCGATCGATCAATCAATCAATCAATCAATCACCATGCTGTGGGGGCTCTATCAGCCAAAAGATGCACTTGGGAGGCATGAGGAAGGAAAGGTGCTATCATTTCACCTGATGGAACTTTATAGTAAATTCTCCTCATTGATCTGCCAAATGTTAATGGAAAAGGAGGGCTGTCCTATATTGAACCTGGCAATCCTATTGTAGTTCTCTATTGCATTATGAAGAATGTTCACTGAAATTGTGTATTTCATTGTACTCAATAAATCTCCAGTCTAGTAAAAGGCAAGTCATGGACACCTAGCATGAGGGAGGGAAGGAATAATTTCTTCAGAGTCAGCGTAATGCAAACCACTGATTCCTATGGAAGCTGAGATATGAGGAAAAATGTTCAACCAGTGCTGTGCTCAGTCATTATGTAAGTAACTAGCCTACTCCTACCTTCCAGGTTTTTTAGCCAATGAACAGTCTCATAGTAATAAACAACGCACTCACTGTTCTGAAAAGAAAAGTCACAGTTCCCTCCTTCTCTCTTTCTTTCTCTCTGTTTATGAATGACAGCTGATCCACAAAATAAAAACAAAAAGCAGGATTAAGGCTTCTAGTGTGGCCATGATGACCTTAATCATAACCCTGTGTTTATGTAAAAACAAAAGGTAGTAGGAAAGAAAGGATTTTAATCTACTGAAAGGCTATGGCTCTACCGTCTATGGAAAGGACTTTTTACAGCCATGCTACTTGATGTCCTTTCAACTGTAATGACCGGGGACTGAACCCAGGGTGATTGGCATGCAAAACACATAGTTCTGTCACTGAGTTAAGGCAATAACTACTGTACACAACTCCACACAGGCATCTATCCCTGTTAAAATTTGTTTTGCTGAATACTGTGCCTTACTAATGTAAAATGACCTACCTGATTGACATAAATAGAAAGGACATGTCACCACATGCTGCGTCACTGTGGCACACAGGAACAGATGTGCTGTTCAGAAAGCTGTGGTTAAAATATCTGTAATGTGTGATTAAAGCAATATTTGTTTTTCAAATGTAAAAAGATCTCCCACCCACATAAAAATCTCAGGCTAGTTAAAAACTGTGCCGTTCAGTTGCAAGACTTCAAGATTTTAGTAATACTGCCTCTATGGGCATTGTATAACTTTAATCTGCACCAAACTTTCAATGGGATATGAGAGAAGGAACTGCCTAAAGTATTTAAGTCATTTTGTTAAATTTAGTCTGAATGTACAGATTTTTTTCAAAGTTCCCTCATAAATCAACTAGAAATTGAAGTTAGCTACAAGTATGATTTCTGTATTTCTCTCTCTTTCAATATATGTATATTGCTATATCATTTATATCTATCTGTATCTATATCTATATGTATATCTGTAAATATATCTTTACATATGAGAAACTGTCAGGTGAAGGAATTTGTTGTTGCTATTTCAAGTCATTTCTGTCTTAAGATGACTCAAAGGCACACCTATCATGGCAAGATTTGCTCAGAAGGGGTTTGTCGTTGCCTTCCTCTGAGTCTGAAAAAGTGTGACAAGGTCACATAATAGAGTTCCATGACTGAGTGGAGATTTGAAAAAAGATCTCCCAGTGTCCTAATCCAACATTCAAATCACTTGCACCACACTGGACCTTTAGAGGGTACGTGTAATTCCTTCTGAGCACTTTGTAAGCTTGTTGTGAAACTCTGGATACATGATGGAGTTTGTTTGTCTTCAGAATTGTTTATTAAGGTAGATGGAAACTTCTTAATATTGTCAGAAAGCAGGATAATTATGCTGGGAGTGCTTACTGCCTCAGGTATCCAGATATCTTAAAAACTATAGGGAACAGATGGGTTCCACAAGTACAGAAAGTGACATATAGTCACTCTAAGGCTTTCCCTCCTCCACCTCTCTTCTCCTATATCCAAGAAAGTCCCTGCCTGTTATCTTCAGCCTTCTAGCTCCCTCAAAATGCATGCTCTGAAGCCTCTTGTTCCATTCAGAGTTTCCACCCTTTCTCCTTTGCTGTCCTATATGCCTGGAGCTGCATTCCAGAACACTTGTGTGATGCCACATCTCTTACTTCTTTGAATCCTCCACCAAGGTCCACTTTTTCTTCAAGTTTGTTATGAAGGTGCTCATTTTTACTGTCTAATGAATCCATGCTGCCATGTTAAGTGAAAGAGTGGATGTTCAGAATCTAACAGCAGATTAGTAACAAGAAATAAAGATTATCCCTGGTTAAGTGGAGACAGTTTGAGAATGTCATATATCTGGGCTGAGATAAGAGGGGAAACTGGAGTCAGCCAGAAAGATTTATTGCCATGCTCTGTACATTCAAGTCACTTCTCATTTATGGTGATTCTAAAGTTGAACTTATCACAGGGTTTTCTGGGGAGTGGGGAATCAAACCCTGGTCTCCATGGTTGTAGTCCAACACTCAAGCCATACAACATGTTAGCTCTTCATACTCCAATAAAATTCATCTGATTTCATACAGTGTCAGAAGCTAAGCAGGATCAGGCCTGGTTAAATTTGGATTATAGACCATCCAGGTTCTTCAGGGTTTCTCTAGGAAAGAATCCTGCCTGAAATCCTAGCAATTCACAGCCAATTATAGTAAAGCAATTTCCTATTAACCATAAAATCCAAAAACAGTGGCAAGATGAATAATATAATAAAACCCCAGGCCTAGAATCTTAGTTAAAGAAAAGTGGAACAAAAGTGCTTCTAGAATTTGTCTAAAAGACAATAAAAAGATGTAAAACTATACAATGAGGGAGGGACTTCCACTGTCATCTCTAGTTTTTTGGATGTTTTGGACTTCATATCCCAGAAGTCCCAGCTGCCTTTACCAATGATCAGTAATTCTTGGACCTGAAGACCAAAATACCTGGAAGACCAGAGTTGGGGAAACACTCCATTAGAGGCTGCCTCTCAGATGACCTCAACTCTTCTGCCTTCCAACCTAACCATTCCTCCTGCTGGGCACTCAAGCAGGAGTACTGTAGTAACTTGGTCCTCAATCCCTAAAATTTAAAATGTTTTTAGCGCTGTGGAGTGGCCCCAGAGAATCAGTGCAGTTTATGCAGAACTGATTTAACATAAATATTCAGACCTTACCAGTATCTAGGTGAAGCTTCTGGCTGTCTTCAAACATAGGCACTTTTCGCACTGTACCTTTTTGCGTGAGGGGGGAGGGCATCTCACGTGAGAACCTCCTCCGGGACGCCGCCGCTTCCCCCCTCATTCCTTCCGCAGGCGCTTCCTGCTGGTGTGTCCGTCGCGCTAGCACCCCGCCCCTTCCTTCCGCAGGGCACCATGGGAGCTGTAGGATCCGTGGGGGGAAGGAAGTGCAACCCAGTCGCCTCGCAACACTCTGCACAGCAGGTAAGTGCGTGTGGGCACTGCAAGTGTTGCGGGAGCGCGGGCGATTTTCAGCTTCAAGCCAAAAATAAAAAAATACGCCCGGGCGCTGCGTCAGCCTCGTGAGCGCTGTGCAAGTGGGGGTGCGTCGTGCGGTGTGATGCTCCCATTTGCGTGGTGCTCAAGGGAGTTCGCACGAGAAGAAATGAATGCGAAAAGGGTGATAGTGTTATGTGAAGGCTACAGCAGTAGCCTAACCTGGATACAACCAGAATGTGACCAACTAAGAAAAACACTAAAGTTTCCAGACAGGGTTGAAGATGGTGTATTAGTCCCATTTAAGAAAGGGAAATTCTAATTGCTGCTCTCATCTGTGCTTCCACAGGCAATCTGAATCTCTACTTGTTGTCAAAGAGATTGCTAATCATCTTATGGAGAAGCAAACGTAATGAAAACCTAAGGGATCTAATCAAAAACAGCAGGGCCAGACCCAGATAACCATAATACGATTTGTGCAATTATTGTTTTTAACTCACCCCTCTTTTTAAAAAACAAACACAATTTTTTTTTTTAGGACAGTATGTTTTTAATAAATTCTTGTCTTGAAACAATTTCTCCATAGATTTTGTGTGTGTCTTTAAGAGTATATTAAGTGACTCAGTCAAAGCTTAAAGCACACCACAAAAGCACCTTTCCCCTGTGCTTGCTTAATCCCACAAAGCTTTTCAACCTCTTTCATTCATTTTGACATTCCAAAAATGCACCTTTGGCCGGATGCCAAGAGAGTAAATTTTGTACTGAAATCTCATTTAGGATAAAGAGGGAGACTGCTGTGTCTTTGCTAAAAAAAGAAACTTTAATATATTGAAAGTGTGTGCAGTTTTTCATTTAGGAACATGCATTTCTTTTATGTTCCTGCAAAGTCGAATGATTATGTAATCATGCTATGTGGTAGAAATCATAATCTGGATCTAGCTCTGTTTTCTTCTGAAACACTACACAATTTGCAGTGATAGTGGAAGTCAGGGGTAGGTTGCAGAGTTTTCTGAGACAGTTTGTGACTTAGCAGCCAAAACTGTCAATGGATGGCCTGGGGTTACATCATAATTCTCTTCTATTGTAGACTATTTGTACAATGGTTTTTAAATATATCTGACTAGCACACTTTTGGTTCGGTTGATTAATATATCAGCAACAAAAAAGGGGGGATGATGTGAAGTTTCATTTCACTGAAAGGAACATTAACAGGTCATGGAAATTTCTTTTGTTACTTGCTTTGGTTTTTTTGAGGGGGTGCAGGCAACAGTGGTGAGCTGTCCTTTGGCATTTAATCAGACGTGGATGCTCATCTATCAGAGATACTGTATCTGTATCTGGCATCATGGTCTCTGCATTGAGCAAGGAGTTGGAATAAATTACTAGATTGGAAGTTCTCATCCTTTATTTTTGCTTCAGCTGCATGGCCAAGTGTGGTTAGTTGACTGAGTTTTGGATTAGGGTTCTAGAGACCAGATTTCAAATCTCTGCATAGTCATGGAAGCCCACTGAATGAACTTCAACAAATCACACTGTCTGCCTCAGAAGATGACAGTGGCATACTCCCTCTGAACAAACCTTGCTGAGAAAACCCCATGATAGTTCACTTTGTTGCTGCTGTTATTGTGTGCCTTTAAGGCATTTCTGACATGGCAACCCCAAGGTGAACCTAACATGGGGTTTTTGGGGTGGGCTGAGAGTGTGTGATGCCCCCAAGGTCACTCAGTGGATTTCCAAGCCCAAGCAGGAAATCGAACCCTGGTAATCCAATGCTCAAACCACTACATCATGCAATAAGTCAGAAATTACTTGAGGGCACACAGCAGCAACAACAATATAGCCAATGGTACAGAATTCTGAGAGCTGAGGTGCAAAATGTCTGGAGGGCCAAAATTTGAAAAGAGTTTGGACTAGCTATTCAAAGTATGCATGTCCCCTTGACACAATACTCACATGTAAGACATCATGTGAGGAATAAGTTATGGTACTGGGAACATGCACTTGGCTCTGCCCTGGCATCGTGCATGTTGCTTGGCTTAGCCTATAGACCAACGCATTCACATGATCATCTGCCTGGAAAAAAGTTTTGCGTTTGCAAAAAGCATTGGTGTGACTGATAGGATTAAGGTTTATAATCCCACTCCCTGTAATGCACATGACACCCCTTTATGTGAGCAACATACAGAGGACTGTAGCTTTAAATCACTGTCCACAGACTAACAGAAAGTACTGTTGTATCTATCATGAAAAGTCATGTTTAGGATCAAATGTACCCAAACCTACTACTTTCTAAACTATTTCTGAATTTACAAAAACAATGTTTGCTGGTGCCCCAGGTTTGGCAGCTTATTTAGAGCTGTTAGACTAGCAGGAGCCAGGGCAATGCCGTGGTTAGACAAATGTAAGACCTTGATCTGGACTCAGAGGAGCTCTGCCATGTACTAGATGGTCTTGGGCATAGAATCTGGATGGTTGTGGCCAGGTCCAGAACTGGCTTTGCACAACATAGGTTGCCAGAGCAGATCTGTCTTTAGTTACATCATGCTTGGATTACTGTTATCCGATGAATCTCGAGCTGCCTTTGAAAAGTGTCCAAAAATGCCAGTCAATGCAGAATGCTGTAGCCAGACTGCTGAATGGAGCTGTTGTTGAGGGCACGTAGTGTCTTTATTATAACAACAGCAAGTGATTTCCAATACAGTTTCCAAGTCAAAATGCTGAATATGGCATTTAAAATCCTAAGCAAACTGGAAGCAGGGTGTCTTATGTTTTGTCCCAAATAGACCTGCTTGGCCTTTGGGATATTCTATGGAGAACTTCCATTGTATCCTGCCCCATAAAAAAACTGAGTTGTGTTTGGTTGGGACCCAGAAATGGCTTTTTTCTATGGCCGCACTAGATTTTGAAATTTCCTGCCAAGAGAGAGTCATTTCAGTGTGTCTCTGATGGCCAATCTCTCTCAGCTGTTGGGCAAGAACTTTTCTTTTTTGACAGGCATTTATCTTGTCCAACTGTTCCTCTTAGCTCTATGATTTGTTAGTTGAAGTGTTTATGGATGATCTTCTCCCTTTCAGTATTGTTTCTTTTTTCTGTTTCTTATTGTTGATTTAAACAATGTTGGTCAGGCTACAAACCAGCTTAAAAACTTTCCTTGTGATGGAAATGTGGGATAAAAATTATCTTGAAATAGATAATCGAACCAACAAGCTCAGAAAATGTGGTGTTGGACATGGTTGTTGTTTTATTGAACTGGGTACATTTTGAGGATGCAACTATGATGGCTGCCAACTCAGTAGGGATTTTCTCCTATCTATCATGAGGGGAAGGACCAGGGGAGAGAATCAATGGAATTTTCCACTCGGTCAAGGGTATTTTGCATTATGTAACAGCTTTTAGTGTACTATAGAGTCTGGTTAATAAAACACAAACAGCATCTAGATATTATAGTGTGTATATACATATGCAGTGACATACACACACCTTTTGTTTAAGTAAAATCCAAATGTAGGGCAAGTAAATACAAAATGTCACTCCTGTCTGGCAGTGTCTTGGGGTGATAGCACACACACAGTACTGTATACCTATTTTGTTGAAACCAATCTTTTATCAGCAATGCTTTTTTTTTTTAAAAAAAGAGTTTGCCGGGAACTAGTTAGGTGGACGTCATCTGATGTCTCTAGTTTAATGGGGTGCAAATATACCCTAAAATTAAAAACTAGTGCTCTGTTTATCCCTGCTGTTTGGGAAGCTGTCAATAAACTGCCAACAACATCATCTCTCTAGTAAGCTTCCAATGTCAGCTGCTCCTGTGGCCAACTCTAACCTACTGTGAAAGGAGTTCATTTAGTTCCTCCGCATCCTCCACGTACAGTAGGCTGACTATCCAGGAACCATATTTTATTTTCAGCTTCCTTTCCACTGCAAACAAAAACAAAAACTGATTCATATCCCTTTGGTGGCTGGGTTTCTACTGTTCCCAACCTGTAAGCCTCTATCTGTGAGCCTTTCTCTCCCCCCCACCTCTCTCCTTCAGAACCCCACTTTTGTGGTCTTGAAACCCTCCTCAATTCCTGGCCACCCCAACCTTCCTACACAGAAAGCAAGAAAGCCACTGAAATGTATGAAAACAAAAACAAATCTGAAAAAAAAAAATAGAAATAGCACTACAGAACCCCATACCCACTCCCAAGCACTACAAAACCCCATACCTCTCCGATCTAACTCTATTTTTCTCTGCTTTGCCTCTCAGAATGAAAATAGGAAGCAATGGCACATTATTTCCTATTACCATTTTGAGAGGGACTAGAAGAAAATTGAGGTGTTTAGGCTTGCTGTTGGGTGTATCTATGGTCTGAGGAAGAGATCTGGGGTAAAAAATCGCCTAACTTACTTGCTGTTGTTCAACATCTATTCTTTCTTACCATACACATATATAAAAACTTGACTTGGTAGAAACAGTATTAACCCACCCAAAAGTGCATTAAATGGATCCCATAATAGAAATCTTTGTGAAATGGCGTCTCTTTCACCTTTGTTTCCCTGAACCATTTAATTGTTTTGTCAGCATTTTTCTGCAAAGCAAAGTCCATTAAATTCAGTGGCTTTTCTTTCAGACTAAATATGCATGGGAGAGGAATAAAATGTTATTAGTTATTCATAGGATGGCAGTGTTAATCTCTGATTTCTTCCGGCCCCATGTAGAATTACATGGGATGGGTTTTAGTAGTTTAATAATCCTTTAAGGCAAAGCATGTATAGGTGCTTTTTGCTTTGATGTTGCAAATTAAAATGAAAATAAAAAAAGAGTCCAGACATAAATCACGTTTTCTCTAGATTTTCAGCTTTACAAATAGAGGCACATGGAATAGCATGTTATGATTTCATATTTTAATAATTCTATTTCAATCATTAAACTTTGACTAAAGGGTTATTTTATAGGGCTGCCAAGTCTCAGGGTACCAGTTGACTTCTTAAGAAACTACTGCACTTACCTGAGACTCCATGTGGTGAGACAAATGTCAGGATGAGTGGCACTGGAAGAAGAGAAAGTATGTTTTTCATATGTTTCAGTGTTTTTTGTGTTTTTCATTCTGTTATGCCTTGGATTCTTTGTGTATGTCAGGTTAGCGTAAAGTTTGAGACTTAAGAAAGTGTAATAGGTAGAGATGTTATTCTTCACTAATTTCATTCTCAAAGGAAGCAATGAGCACTGCATATCCTCTCTCAATGTGCGGGTTCCGTTTTAGGATTCTGTTCTGGAACCCACATGTAAAACAAAAAACATGAGTATCGTATCCCATTGTAGTCAATGGACACAATGTGCACACTCTCATGGGTGTGCAGCTATTGCTTCTGTTGACTATAATGGGAGAAGCGCTTCATGCAACTTACATTCCTGTGCGTGGAGATTGTGCCAGAAGAGAGTGAACAATAATTGAAGCAATGTTCTTTTGCTGTAAGAAAATTTTCTGTGTTAAATGTGCACCTGGTTTTTAGCACAGAAAACAGCATTTCTGCACAGGAAGCAGCATGCTTGTTTCTGTGCAAAAGTTCTCATGTGGGCTTTGATCAGAATAAAAAGCATTTTTATTTCCTGTGCAGAAAATGTTGCTCTTGTGTAGAAAATTGTGGATTTTGTACAGAATAAGTCCCAGACTGAAAATTCTTGTCAGTCCAAAGTTCTTCTCATCAGAGTTTTCTGACATCCAAGAAACATGTTTTTCTGACCATTATTTTGAATATTTTTGGACACTTTTCCATCCCTAATAATATGGCTTTTTCCATAGCGCCGCTAGATAGAAGAATTTTTTTCTCTGTGAGTTCCCTCTCTCTATATCTTTGAATATATTGTGGCAGAAAGTGCAAACCATCTTATCTGGTGTGCTTTTCACAATATGGTTTGGGGATATAGTGAATTAATCTGCTGAGGCTGACTTTTAAGCTACTGCTCATTGACCAACTGATAAAAATGTTTAGGTAGGCTAGACAATAAGGAGCACTTTCTTGGCAATTGCTCCAAAATTATAAAATACTGTTCTTGATGATTGACAATCAGTCTTTCAAATCACACCTTTAAAAAAGTCTTGAATACATATTTCTTCACTTCAGTCCTTCCTGAAGACTTTTAATAGTTTGTGTCATTTCAAAAACTGGCATCTGTCTGATCTTGTACTGTTTCTTTTTAGACATGGCATTCTGAGAACTTGGCCTAAAATTGCCTTTTGCAGACGTACATTAATTTTTTTTAAAAAAACTACTCTTGTTTTGAGATTTTCTGCTTGTGTGAAAAATGATATCAAAATTAGCTCTGGGGCTCCCTTCCAAGAAAGATTATACTAGGAGCCTCCTTTCTATCTTTCCAAAGATGAGTGAAGACCTTTTCATTCTGGCAGGCTTTTGAGAATTATTTGAGGGAGGCCTGTATAATGTACTGGGTTTGTTGTTTTTAATGGTTTATGTTTTTAACTGGCTTTTTTTTTTGATACTTTAATTGTGTTCTAACTTTTGTATCATGTGGATTTTTAACTTTGTTTTCACTATTGTTAGCTGCTCTGACTCACACATCAGGAAAAAAGCAGGATGATCAGGATGGTGATGATGATGATGGTGATGATGATGATGATGATGATGGCTGGAATCCTCTGAGGCACTTATGAATGTGTAACCACTGTAGCTATGCAGCCATACAATGATTCCTGGGCTGACTCTTTAAATCATCACTCACCACTTAGTTGCTGCCCTCAATGAGGATCCATTCCATTCTCATGGGACTCAAGAAGTGGTTGACTGACATTCCCACACCTTCCCATGCAACAGACAGAAGCGATGGCCCCATTGCTCTTTCCCACACTGGAGATTGCTCAAGCAATGGAGGATGGGGAGACATCAGTCAGCTGCCTCCTGAGCCACGAGGGGACACACCCGTGTTGATAACAGCGGCTGCTGCCCAGTAAGTAGTGACTGAGAGACTTTTATTATCCCAATACATCCTCTGTACTAGGGCATAACTAGGGAGTGTGAGTAAGACACAGTTATGAATGCACAGTCTAGGTTATACATTTGTAACTGCCCAAGAGGATTTACTAATAAAATTTGCTTCAGAAATTTTGATGGGTGTACTTTGGTTGGTTGTTGGTTTTCATGTAATATTGTCTTACACTGCTTTTATGATTGATCATGAGTTGCTATGGGAATACTTTGGGCATAGAGAGCAGGGATGGAAAGAATGTTCAAAAATTATTTTTAAAAAATGGTTTAAAAGTGTGTTGCTTGAGTTTTGAGAAACCTTAACAAGAAGAATCTTGGATTTACACAAATCTCTGCAGTTCAGGACTTCCTAAGCACAAAATTTCCCCATGGTTGTTTTGCTCGGGAACCAGCACTTTTTGTGCAGAAATTAGCATTTTCTGTTCACTAACTAATATTTCTGCAAATAAATATTATTTTCTGTGCAGAAAATGCTATTTCCTGTGCAAAGGAACAATGTACAATTTTTCCAGAGAATAAGTCCCAAATTGCAAATAAGCTTCAAAGACTGCATGGTTTTTGAATTTTTTCTCACAGCCAGAAGAAATTTGTTAAAGTTACTCATTGCTTCTTTGACAAGAAACTGAAAGAAGAATTACATCCCTAATTGTGAATTATGGACCTCTACCTTTTTTGTTTCTTGTGGAAACAGACTGGTGTATGAGTGGCTAGGACTAATAGTAAACCCTGGTGCCTAATGGACTGGGCTGATGGACTGCAGTGAGACAAACTAACACAGTCCACACTCACATCTCCCAGAAGGAGAGACTTATAAGAAGTCAGAGTTGATACAGGACAAATCTCAGTTTAAAAAAACAAACAAACAAATATGGTCCCAGCTAAAATTGGACAGTTGGGGGTTAGGAAAGCAGGATAGATGCTTTTAGGTAGTTAGTTAGTCAGTTAATTAGTCTATCAGTCTTTCAATATGCTGCCTTTCCACCTGTCTCTATAAACCTCTGTTTGAATGCATTAGGTGCTTTCTTTCGGTCTCTGAATTAAACTTCAGTTACAATATGTTGATATACAGCTTAATACGTGGTTTCTTGAGCTTGGTTATATGACTAATGTAACAAATGCAAATTAAGAAGTGGTGAGTAAATATGGAATTTTACAGTGGCACTCCTCACGTACTTTCAAGGGTAGATCCACAGTTTAATTAAAAATGGGTGGGAAAAAATATTAACAACTCTTAGGCCTCAAATGGCACAGGGACAGTTTTAACAGGTCGATGGAACACAAGATGTTGCTTCCCAAAGCCAAGAAAGTACCTGCCCAGTTCAATAGCTTGAATGTAATGTTCCCCATGTTTGGGAGGAAAATTGTTTATATATGGGCAAAGAGGACAGTGAGAAGTCATATAAAATATTGAATGGAAACCTTGTAACAGCTTCAACTGTATACCTTGGCATATCAGTACAAGGTTAGTTTTTTCTTATTATGGTTGGCTCATCATGTGGATTGGCAAACTGGTCTAAGAGGCTTAATGTAACATTAGCTGCCAGCCTCATTAAATATTGAATTTTGTTGTATTTCACTTTTATCACTCATTTAATTTTTATGATGAGTTGTTTTGAAGTTTTCACCATCATGTCTAATAGGAAATTCACTTAGTGGCATTTATTTTGGGGCAATATTGGACCAAGAATAAATTATGCTGTGTGTTTTCACTGGTTATAATGAGAACAATATAATCAATAGAACTGCCAAGAACAAGAGGATGTATGTGACAGAAAATGGCCATGCGTAGGGGCAGATAACATAGATGTGACATATAAGCATAACTAAAATATCTTCTTTTTCTGACAACTCCCTTACTAAATTATACTAGAGTGTAAGGTCAGGCAATGAGGCTGAATGTGGGTAATTAGTTACTAATAAGATGAAGTACTTCATCACATAATGCATAGATAAACTGTGGAATTCACAACCACAACCACAGAAAGAGGCAGTGATGGCTACCAATATGGGTGGCTTTAAAAGGTCATTAGACATGAAGGATAAGCTGCCTTGAATCCTGTGTTGGAAGATGGCATATATAATAATAATAATAATAATAATAATAATAATAGTAATAATAATAATTTTTAAATAGTCTATCAAAGTCTGGAAGTCCTAAATGCTAGCTAATACCTCCATCTTCAGAGGAAGGAGGCATCTCAGTACCAATTTTTCTAGAATAACAGTGGGGAGGGCTATTCACTTGTATTGTCCTTATAGGCTTTCCATATGCATGTTGTTGGCAATTGTGGAAAAGGGATACTAGATAGGCTTTTGGTCCAATCCAGCATGGCTTTTCCTACACTTTAATGTTTCTTTTTAAAATGTACAAACTACCTTTCTTTTGTGAGAAATCTCACTGAGGTTAACAACACCATCTTAAAAGATAAACAATAAAAAGACTAAAAAAACAGACTAAGCAGAACAGAAGGAATATTTGAAGTAGCACTTTATATCAGTGATGTATTTAAGTCTTTTACTCTTTTATTCCAAGTCTCCAGTCAAGTCTCAAGTCTGGGAACCAGTTTCTGAAGTGGGGAATACCATTACTGAAGCTTCAAAAACTTTAGAAGGAAGGATCTTTTCCTGTGCCCTGGGGTCAAGTCTTGCCTTCTGCTGTTTAGAAAAGTTTCAGAAGGTTCCTCAACAGGCTGCCAAGCAGACCTCAACCCCACCTCAAGCCTATTTGCTGTTTTCCTGTGAGAAATGGCCCAGGCTTTGGGCTTGAGACAAATCATCATGTAACCAATAGGCATAAAGAGATGGAAGTGTTGTTCAAAGTTGTAAGGTTTCCAGATGAATGTGTTATGTTACTTGCTGCCCTTGGGCAGCAAGTCAGTCACTGAAAATATACAAGTCATGAGTCAAGTTGAGTCAGTGTGTCATTTATTGCCAAGTCGAGTCCAAGTCAAGTCACTGAAGTGACTTGAGTCAGACTTGAGTCCGAGTCAATTGACTCGAGTCTACATCACTGCTTTATATACAGTTAGAGATAAGCAAGAGACAAGCAGCACCCTTTCATTCCTGTAATGACCACATCTTTGCTGAGCAGCAATATATAAACCAGATTTAGACTATTTGAATTTTTCAGGGGACTGTTTTTTGAAGAAATGGTGCTTCAGCTGAAAACTCTGTATCTCATGGCTATAGCTGATTGTGGGACACTGGCCTTCTGAAATTGGTAGAAACCTGCTAATATGGCTTCTTCAGTAGCAGCCTCTGCGTGGTACAGATTCTGGCAGATGTAATATGAAAACTACGTTCTCAGATACCTGGAGGAAACATAGGGGAGAAGGTAGCCATTAAGGGAAACTTGATTTCATTCTAGGCTGTTTATGATTTTACTTGAAACCAAAGTCAGAAATAAATAATGATGACAAATAGTATTAAATTGGAATTCTGTAATCTATCCTGGCAACCCCAGCCAACATTCTCAAAAAGACATTTTGGTCCATTTTAAGTTTATAGATCCTTTTCAATTTCATCCTCAAGGATGACACATCTCCAATATGTCCAGTTTAAAATGATTTTGATAATACAATTCTAAAACTAATCAGGGTATACTATACATAGAATAAGATGGTAGTAGTTGAAAATGTGAAGTTTCCCTGAGTATTAATTGAGGTAAAATGGTAATCATATAATTTATGTTTTGTAATTTATGTATGTGTGTGCATAGGCACATATGCACATATATGCATAAAAGAGCACTCTGATCATCTCTAACACACATACCACAAGAAGCGTTTTCTTTTTTCTTTTTTAGGTGCATAAGACATCTGCAACACTATAGAAACTTTTCGGAAACATAGACAATGAATTTTGGAACAATGCTTAAATATATTTATTGTACATACCTGTATAAAATTTAGGATATGTGCTGCAGAAAAAAGGAGTTGCTGCCTTTCTGGTAGGCCACCCATGTTGAACTTGGCATAGCAGCATGGAAAGGAAAACCTTCTTGATCTTAACCTAATTAAAACCAAAATGAGCTATAAATTCACTGCAGGCTATAAAAATGGCAGCACCTTTGCTAGTGTTTTCCTCTCATAACTACTCATCTCTTCCCCTGTTACTTGTTAGTGTTCTATTGTTCTGTTGTGTTTTGGTGAGCTTGTGTCCATTGGGTTAAGATTGATCATTTGCGTGAACTGAATGGAGACTTGCTTGTGTGCTTGTTAATGTTCTATTGTTATTTTTTTGTGGGGGCCCACATCTTCTGTCTGAGCACACAGTCTCAGGGGTTCAGGGTATCTGCTGAGAGGAAGTGAGACAGAGACTTGGTCAGGGGAAGAGCTAGCAGGCTCTAACTCTCTATATAGCTGCAGCCCCAATCCCTGGATCTGGGCAAACAGGAGTTGGGCTAACAAGCAAGGCCAACAGGTGTTTTGCATGGGTGTTTAGTGGGGGAATTTTGAGGGGGAGGCTTGGAACTCTGTTTCAGTGTCTGCTTAAGATTTTTGCATATGGATGGTGAGGCAGCTGCTGCTGTCACTTTCAATAGCTGTGGTATATTTGTGTTCTTGCCAAAGAATTTGAGTAGCTACTCCTGGAGTAAGTGCAAGTTGGTTGCCCCGTTGGAAGAAAAGGTCTAGCAACTTGACGCCCATATATCTACTCTTTCGCATGTTAGGGAGCATAAGGTTTTCTTGGATAAAGAGAAACAAACTGTCTTGGAGGAGGAACATGCGGGGGATGTGTCTGAGGAGGAGGTTAGTTCCCAAATGCAAGAAGCAGACATTTGGATGAATGTGACACATAGAAGTAGATGGACAAATGATCATTCTGTGAGTTTGGAGCTGCAGAATCTATTTAAAGCTTTATTCCTTACCAGTGATGTTGAGAAAAAGGAATAAAACCAACAGCGTCAGCCTTGAGAGAACATACAGCTGATCTTGGAAGATTCAGCACATGGAATAGCCCCTGCCAATCCCTGGATGTGTGGTTGTGGTAGAGGAATCCCTGCTGAGGGAAACAGAAGCACTGGTTCCTGGGCTTGACAGGATGATAGCAGCACCTGGTGGATGTGGTGGGTTTTTCAATGCTGTGCCATAGCCTTGGAAATTGACTTCTTTTTTTTTTGGAGCATCTCATTACCCCTGCATTACAGATTGGAACTGAGGTGGAGGGGACAGCAGCTACCTCAGGAACCTAGCACATTCATTATAGCAATAATACAATTTATTACAGAGACTCCTGCTTTTTGTTTCAGTTCTTAACCTCTACTCACTGCCATAATAGTTTTCACGGTAAAACCTACAACTTTATAATAAATTCATTCATGACAATAGTGGTACTACTGGGTATTTTAGACTCCAGTCTTATACTGGTGCTCTTTTAACATAGTAATATATATTCACTTACTTTACATTATGGTAAGACAGATTTGCTATATTTTGGGGCCCTCTATTGTGTTACTAGTGCGCCCAGGACTTCTGCCCCTAAATCCTACTCTAACAATTCCACTGCATGAAATGAATGTTAAAAGGTTCTTTCACAAAAGCCATCAACATAGCTCTTGATACATATCATGAGGAAGTACCATTAAAGGAGAGCCGTGGTAGCAATAAGAGTTGAGCTAGGAAGTTGAACTACAAAGTCAGAAGCAGGGAACAAAGCTGGGAATTAGAAATAAGAAATACAATGCAAGAAATCCTATGTCAGAGCCAGGAAGACTTCACTCTTTGGGCAAGGTCCCAGCCAAAACAGGAAGCTTTTTATAGGTCTTCCTGTCTAGGGAGTGCCCAGTAGACAACCTGGGTGGGCTGGACCCATTCAGAACCTGAGAATAATATTTCACTGCCAGATAACTCACCACACAAGTTAGCTGCCCACAGAACCAAAGATTCCATGTTCTAGCTGCTGCAGGTCCTGGCAGTTGGAAGCACACATGTAAATTCTTCTGCCATTTAGAAGCAAATGTCTTATGGCCAATTCATTGACCTCATGAATATGTTGTACTGAAATAACTAGTCTTTTTAGTCTTTTGACACCCTGAGATGTGGTCCCAGGTCAAACATACTCTTCAGTCATCCTGATTTAGCAGAAGAATCCAGATAAATCTACTGTTGTACCACTCTTTCAGCTGCTTATTAAATGTCCAGGTTTCTCTCTCCCTGCATAACCTTCTATCTTCATCCTTGGCTTACCTGAATTTCTGCAAACTGAGTTCAAAATGCAACCGCAGTTTGCATTCAAAGAATTCAGCACGATGGAGAGGAAAGACAGAGATGGAATCTTGTCCTTCGCTGTAGACTTAAGCACAAGCAAATACCTGCTACTTCTCCTAGCTTCCTCATTAACATTGCAGGCCACATGTGCCTCAGTTTTCATCTATGAAAGTATTGAAGGGAATAAGTCAGGTACTTTTGCAGAAAAATCAAGTGAGGTTAATGGTTCCTTTCTTTTTTTGACTGAGAAGTGATATACCTACCAAAGCAAGATTATTCTGCTGACATTATTAGTACTTGCTTATATTCCTCTTTCCTTCAGGGAGATCAAGGTGGTATATATGGCTCGTCTCTGGATTTTTAAGCTCACAACCATCTTGTGAGGCACATTAGGCAGAAATTATTTCAAATCATTTCTGACTTATGGTGATCTTAAAGTGAGGCTACATGGCAGAATTTGTTCAGAGGAAGTTTGACCTTGCCTTCCTCTTAGGCTGAGAGAACGTGACTTGCCCAGCATCACCCAGTAGGTTTCCATACCTGAACAGGGATTTCCGTCCTGGTCTTCCAGCATCCTAATCCAACATTCAAATCATTATACTACGCTGCCTGTCAGGTGGAATGATACTGAAGACCCAAAGAACACTTAGTCATCCAGAGGATTTCATACATAAGAAGAGGAGCTAATTAAGGCTAATTAAGGGATTGCACATTGACAGAAAAATATGTTTCTTAGGAATTAGTTGCCTAGCCTATAGATATTGTTCTTGAAGAAAGAGGAGCCTTCCCAGAGCTTGAAACTAGCAAGTTAAATATAACAAGATGGAATTAATTCCTTTTCCAATAAAATATAATTTCATTTATAAAGGTATGATTCGTAAAGGATTGCTGCTTTCTGGCTCTTCTTTTCTTATTGTTCATTTTCCTTCCTTCCTTCCTTCCTTCCTTCCTTCCTTCCTTCCTTCCTTGCCTGCCTGCCTGCCTGCCTGCCTTCCTGCCTTCCTGCCTTCTTATTGTTCATTTTTCCAGTTCTCTCTCCATTCTCTTCACTCTGTTCTCAATAGATGAAGCTGTAGTTAAATTTGTTTCTCTTGTTCTGAGGTTCATGTGGCTTGCACCATTGTTAGCAAAAAGCATTTTATGAATGCATTTCTTATTCAGCTTTGCTTAGACACTTGATTTCTTTCTCTTTTAATGGTTGGTTTTATTTCTGTCTCTTTCTACTTTATTTGTTTTCTTTCCCTTCACTTTCCCTTGCCCCTACCACTCATGACTAAATATCTTTTCCATGCCGTACCCCATCTCTCCCTCTCCCCCTTTCTAACACCACAGCTCCTTCCTAGACTTATCTTCCCCCTCATTCCTCACTTACTTTTTGTTCTCTTTTTCGTTCTCTCCTCGCTTGCCCACAAGCCCTGGCTAAGATGTTCTCCTTTCCTTCTCTTGATCTTTCTCCACACATCTCTTAGTGACATTCATCTTCTGTGATAGCTCTCTCTCTTCCTCTTTCTCTTTTCCTCCCTCCCTCTCTTTCTACTACATATACATATACATAGATGACAGCTGAAGTGGTACAGTGGTTTGAGCATTGGATTACAACCTTGGAGACCAGGATTTGAATCCCAGCTCAGTCAGAAACCCACTGGGTGACCTTGGGCACATCACACACTCTCAGCCCCAGAAATCCCTGTGATAGGTTTGCCTTAGGGTTGCCATAGGTCAGAAAAGACAGGAAGTCACACAACAACAACTATATATATCTATATACAATATCTATATTGGTATACATTATCTTTCATTGATAATGAAAGAAAAAGCAGTTGTTGGGTGACACACAGGCCACATAATACCGTATGTGCTAGGGATACAAAATGCATATATGTGATAGAAAAGAAGGAAGGACAGAAGGTAGGAAAGAAAGGAAGAAAGATGTGTTTAGAAAAATCTTTGGAACACCAATGTTTAATCATGTGTGGATGAAAAGAAAGTTTTTCCTTGGTAGATTATTTTAGTACCACAAATGAATATTTACTAAATTCCTACTCAGTTACAGCTTAACATAGCAAACTTGGTATTTCTTGAAGATATTAATTTCCTGATTGGGTTCACTGTGTTTTATTGGATGAAATTCAGATGTCTAGTGGGCTTTTGGTTACAAGCTTAATAGCCATACCCTGGTATTCAAGATTCCTGGAGTTCCAGTCATTGTTGATCTATAAAACATCTGTCTATTGTACCTCTTATTACTGGTTTAAGGAAAATGGCCGTCTTCCTGTGTAAATGGCATGTCTACCATTCCCCTTAAAACTGGTAACAGGACTTTCAGGAATTGAAAAACACCAAATATGTACTTTACCTGTAAGTGTCTTAATTGGCTAGAGGTTATGAAAAAAGAAATGGTTTTACTCTAAGCAGGTATGTTTCAGTACACACGGATTGAACTATAATAATAGAAAAAAAATATGTGTCTGTCTGAGTCATAATGCTAAAACCTAGATGTTGTTCTGGGTTGTCAAGTTGTTTCCAACTTATGGTGACCCTAAGACAAACCTGTCATGGAGCTTTCTTGGCAAGATTTACTCAGGTGGTGTTCATTATTGCCTTCTTTTGAGGCTGAGAGGAATTGGTTTTCTCATGGTCACCCAATGGATTTCCAAGGCCAAGTGAGAATTTGAATCCAAATCTATCACTCATCACCATAGCTACAGTCCTATTGGAGGCTGTATGTGATGGAGTGGTGACATGACAGCAGGGATAAAATGATCTTGGGTGCTGTGATGGGGCTGAGGTGGGAACAGCAGTGAAAGCCATCTATGTCAGAAGAGAAAGTTGTCCTGCTAGATCTCAGGATGCTCAGGAACCAGCAGGGCAGTTTTTGCTGGAGATGCAGATAGGTTTCTCTGCCACTGCTACATACTCCTCTAAAAAGTGCCTGAAATCAACAGGATTTGGCTGAGGAAACCTAGATTTTTGAACATGGGTATGCATAATAGCAGGACGTGGCGTTTGTACCTGAGGGCTATTTGGTTTTCAATTGTGCGTGTAGTGGAGTGATGTAGACTCGAGTCAATTGACTAGGGCCTTTTTCGCATGGCGTTTTTAAAGCGTATTAAGCACGCTCCCTCCCTCCTTCACGAGCCGCCGTACCACATGACGTTCTGGCAAACCAGGTGCTATCACAGCCATGGGATAGTGCTGATAGCGCGTTTTCTTGTTTTCGCCTGAAAAGTGAAAATAACCTCCCTTTCACGCACCAGTTGCACGACCAGAGGGCCTGCGGAGCCATTGTCTGGTGTGCTTCCGGGAAGGACCCGGGAGTGGGCAGGGTGTGGGCAGTCCCTGCTGCCTGTCTCTCAAGCTGCAGCTCCCAGGGGACGCTCCACCCAGCAGCAGGCTGGCTGCTGCTCCCATCACAGCAGGGAACACTGCACGACACGTCGCCGCGAGAGGCCACCCTGGGGCTGTGTCACCACTCACACTCGAGACGACAGCAGCCCCTGGGGTCCAGCCAACTGTGTTTTTTTAAAAAACCTGGAACTATTGTTAACATGTTAGCATGTTACCAACATAGTATGAAACAGCCTGTTGGCAGGATCTATCATGTTAACGTTAGTACGATAGTTGATGAAACAATAAAAAAAAGAAAAACCATCAAGTAATCAGGGGCGGTGGGGAGGGGACAGGGCGGGACCTGGGCGTGGCCCAGGATGCCGACATGCGGACAAGGCACTGGGTGGGGACTGGTGCTCTCTCGCGAATGCCCTACCATGTGCAGACTACAAGGGACTCTCTACTGGGCCTCTTGCGATATTGGCAATATCGTGAGGGCTGTAGTTCATCGCGCTATCAAGTTAAGGTGCGAAAAGGGTCTTGGACTCAAGTCAGTCTTAAGTCACTTCAGTGACTTGACTTGGACTTGACTTGGCAAAAATCACACACAGACTCAACTAAACTTGAGACTTGCATATTTTTAATGACTGACTTGCTGCCCTTGGTCCAGTAACATAACACATTCATCCAGAAACCTTACCAATTACTGGTCACATGACAATATATCTCAAGCCCAAAGTGTGGACATATTTCTCAGAGGGAACAGCAAATGGAGTTAAGGAGGGGATGAGGTCTTCTCAGCAGCTTGTCCCTGCTTCATATAGGAGGAGCTTTCTAAAACTTTTCATAAGAGCATAAGGCAAGCTTTGCAAATGGGAAGTGAGAAGATCCTATTCCCCACTTGCAAAGCTGCAGATGGCAAAATCACAAAAGTATAGGGCCAATTCTACTTAAATTGTTAAAACTGACTTTATTCAACTCTGTCTAGAAATTCTGGAATACAGGTTGGGATATAAAGTTGGCTGTCAGACTTGAGACTTGATTTGAACATATCTTGCAAGGACTTGAGATTCAACTTGAGACCTGAAGGTAGAGACTTGAGACTTGACTTGGGACTTAGAATAAAAGACTTAAATACATCACTGGTGCAGTGTGTGCATGCACATATAGAATGAATAGAAATGCTAACAGCACTAACTATTGTATAATAATTGCAATATATCAGAACTGCCACAAGATGACATTTTAGTAACAGGCATCACGTGTCCAGCCCAGGAATGCAGAAACTAATTATCTATAAGTTCTCCATTCAGAATATTTGAGGACAGGAGACAGTTAGCCACTTACTCAGCAGAAAAACAACAACAACAACAACAACAACAAATGGTGTACAATTGCTGAATGCTTTACCCAAAGTTAAGCAGATAGAAATGTGGCATGCAGCTACACACCAGGAAAGTAGGATAATGCTCCCATTTCATTCTGAGTCTTTCTGCGGTCTAAGACTTAATAAATCTCTTTTGGATCCAAGTAACTATCCGTCTAGCTGTTATAACCACATAACTGTATTTTCATTATTTCTGAGACTGTTCTCTGCTCTGCTTAGCTAACCAGTCAAGATAAGTATAGTATAAGTCAGTTGCATAGGGGCGGGGGGGGTGATGGGGGAAGTTCACCCCGAGCAGCAATTTTTGGGGGGCATCCCAGGTCATAGCCCTGCCCCCTCACACCGTGGCCATGCCCCACACACCATGGCCACACTCCGATACACCACAAACATGATCTCATACACCGTATCCCCCCTCCAACCACTCCAAGCTCCGCCACTGGTATAAGTATATTTAGACTGGAATCCAATTGGGGCAAACTGTTCATAGAACAGAATGTTCAATGATGTGACACCGATGAAAGACCCTCCTTCCATACCAACTTGTACTGCTATACCCTCAGAGGAAGAGAAGAACAGCCTGCATATGTTGAACTTAATCTTTTCAACCACTGTCATCCCCTTTTCCTTATGTGTCATGTCTTTTTAGATTGCAAGCCTGAGTTCAGGTAATTGTCAAATCAACAAGGATATTATTATTATCATCATCCATCATCACCACCACCACCGTCATCATCAATAACAACAAACAATAGCCACAGGAGTAGTAGGCCTAACTAGTGCTATCAGAATAACAACTGGGGAGGGCTCCTGTTCATTTAATGGCTTTGCAAAAGGGATTTCAGCAGGTATTGCTTGTTAACTGGTTCCACAACAAGCCACCCATGCTGAAGTTCCCTCTTCTATAAAGCTATTAAGGGTACAGGGGACTTTTTAATTTTTACTCTGATAACCCTAGCTTTAGCACAGTTTTTCAAGCCATCTCTTGCACAGTGCTTTGGCTTTGAGGGCCCCCTTAATCTTATAGCCAGGCTTTCATGGAACAGGAAGTTCAGAGTATTGTGTGTTCTCTTTCTGTCATTTTCTTTACCATCTTCACATCACTGGTGTCTCTCTTCACTCTTGCAGCAGTTGCTAAGGCTCTTTCCACTGCTCCCTTTTGTGTAACTATTCTGGTGGAGCAATGGGATCTTGGCCAGTGCGCTTCTGCCTTGTTGGGCTAGACACATGGCCTTTATTAATAAAATTTAACCTGTAGAGATTTTTGTTTTTAAATAAGACATGGGTATGTCATAATTCTTGTACAACTGTTAGTGTTGTTTGCCTTTCTTTTCATAGACTAACACCTGAGACAGCAAAATAAAATATAGCCAGAGGTATTTATCAGAAGTCAAAGACATCATGTTAAAGACACAAGTTAAAGACAAATAGCAAGAGGTGATCGTATTCATGTTGGTTTTCCTTGGTGGTTGTGGACTTACCATTTTTGGCCACACTTCAGGACAGAATGCCATTGGACTAGGTATACCTCTGACAGTCCTTATGGTCTTATGTGGGTGCATATGATACCAAATGATCAAAGCATTCCTTTGGTGATTTTTCCAGACTCAGATCTCCAAGGGCTTGAACAGCTAAGCTTTCCCCCGTCTCCACAGTAATTGAAGCAACTCCCTCTTTTGCACTGACATGGCAGTAAGCCCAGCCTCCTTTTCTCTAATTTTAAAAGAGGAGACATGACTTGCGGAGATATCAGAATAAGTTTCTACATTTCATGAATATGCGTTGGGTGCTCAGAACTTATATGTAAGGCCTCTTCCACATGATGATGCTCTTGCGCATTCATCCTGTCACAATCCTGATAGCATCTCTGTTGGAATGGGAGCGTGTTCCCAACACTCCTCTCTGCATGCAACCAACTGCCTGCAGAAAAGACAGCGAAGGGACACACTCTGGCCTTCTTCTCATGCTGCAGCCGGCCTTCTTCTCATGCTGCAGTAGGGGAGGAAGCACGTAGATCAAGCTTCTGGCCGTTCTGTGCGGCTGGCTGAAATGGAAGGCTCACACAATCAGGGGTCATTAATGGAATTTCTCTTTCAATGATATAGCTCACAATTGCACTGACTGGTGACACGAGAAGGGTGGCACCATGACAATGTCATGTGGACGCATTGTTGTGGTCCCTCTCCTCTTGCATCCCCATGCCGGGATGCTGTCATCATGAGGAAAGGGCCTAAGACTAGAAAGTATCCACTTTTACCAACTTTCCATATATCTGTAAATTATATAAACTTCAAAACTACATTGGTACTTTGAGCAGTGGGTAACATGTCCCAAAACAGATGGGATATACCAGTGGCAGTTGTACTGAAGTATACATAACTCTATAAGTGTAGCACTGGTGTGTATTCTTTGGGAGAAGGATTTCAGTTTTTATCTCCCAGAGTTCTGTAACAGCACAGAACTTTTACCACTATGATATAAACTTAGAAAGGTAAGATACCCTCCAGATCTCCACAAAGATGCTCTTTTTGATACCTGGAAGACCCACTCAAAATGTCCACTTCATCATCCAAAAGTACAGATTTCTGGATATCTATTTATCTCCTCCCCTAAATCAAGTTATCCTGATGTCAGCTTTCATATGCATCACTTCTTTCCAGGAATGCTCTTACTAAACATACTTTAAAAGCTGAATATTACATCTCAGCAGGTTTGGTGTTTTTTTTTTTAAAAAAAAACACGAATCTGATGGGTAGAAATCAGATTCCGGAGTAATGTGCAGATTATAAGGTCCAGTTCAAGGACTTTGCCATGACTGTGAAAAACTATACACTGTTTTAGTCTCTTCCATTATTTGGCTATTTACCCAAGATGTGTTCATACATTCATTCTGTACCGATTGCTCATGCATCTATTGTAAGAAAAAGTATACTCTTCTGTGTTAACATTTCGCATTCTTTTAAAAGTATTTCCTATTCCTGGATGAGTTGGATAACTTTTCACAGATATATAATAATGTTCTTTCTTTTTCTTCAAACATTCTATATGCTTTATGTGTGCCCTGAAATAATTCTATATACTCTTATTCTTAACACAATTTTGAGTTTTGAAATACACTTTCGACTTTTCAATCCTGACTTCTGGATCTAGCAAGGGTTTGTATGCAAACAGAAGTTGTCTCCTACAGCCAGACTGCAGGTGTGGGCCCTGCTGCACTTGCAAAAGAGAACTACTTCCAAAGAACAAAAACATCAGCCATTTCCATCATCTGGACCAGTGCGTGCATAGTGATCCTTCATACCAAAAGCAGTACTTCTTAAATATGCTTACCTTTTGCTAGATCATGCCCACTTTTCCCCATTAAGTCAGGTGAATGTGTAATATGCATTTGATATGGAAACAGAATTGTGGATGAATTCAAACAGGGCTATATTCTTCCTATAGTTGCAAATGCTTCAGCAAATTTTCTGGGGCAGTTACTCTTTGTTGCATTAAATTGATGTGTCTATTCTCATTGCTTATCTGAAAAAAAAAATCCCTTTTCTGGCATCTAGTTTCTATGCTCTTTATATCTGTTCTCTTTCAGTGGGAGTGGTGAGGAATGAATCCTGAATCATAACACTGTGGCTGTACCAGTACCCCTAATGCAACTCTTGCTTAGAATAAAGATTTTCTACAATTTCACTTTAAAATCCTGGCCTTTTGAAGCTTTATAAGGTACAATACCAATATGTTTACTCAGAAGTAGGCCCCACTGACCTCAGTGAAACTTAGGGCCTTTCTGCACTAACCTGTCATAATGCTATTGCTCCATTATTCCATTATTATTCCATTTTCACCATCCTATGGAATCCTGGGGTTTGCAGTTTAGTGAGGGACGTTTAGAATTCTCAGCCAGAGGACTTTTTGGCCACGGTAAACTATAAATGCCAGAATTCCACAGGATGTTGAAAGTGGAATAATAGCGCTATTAGGGCGGAAAGGCCCTTAGGGGGCACATGTGGGTCAGGCCCATAGAGAAAGTGTTCCCTAGGGTGCTTCTCTAGTTCCTCTGATGACAAGGGCCCACCTGCATACCCATCATCCCACAGTGCTTCTGGTCCCAACATTGGGACAGCTGGCCTGACCAGATAGGACAGTGGTGACTATACCTAGAGGAATAGTGGAAGAAAGGGGAGAACAGATGTAGAGTTACTTATCTTTCAATGACTCCTAGCTTTCTGAAGATTTATGCTACCCAATAGATGTTTGCTCAGAAGTAAGCCCCACCAACCTTAATGGAACTTCTCCATTCAGAAGATATCTCTTTTTTTCCTCCCTGTCACTGGATTTTGTGGATGTACACACTGATTTCAACACCAAACAGAAAACTAGTTGCAACAGCAGAACTATCCAGAATTGCTGAGTGCAGTTGGAACAAAACAAATGTCACCTTTTAAAACACTAAGGAAAAGGTGCTGCTGAGGATAGACCACTAAAATAGCAACAGAGAACTTCAGAACATTGCTTGCATCATATGAATTGCAAATTTAAATCCAAGAACACCAGGCATAGCCCAGGATGGATTTTCCCTAGGATGGAAAACTGTAGGAGGCTGGGGGCTACATAGCCCCTCAGGGGACTTTGAGGGCCATGTTCTCACTCCGTCTCCCACAACAAAATTTAACCAATTCCTCTAAATTCCCCCAAACACTTTCTAGGGTCTGTGTGATGGGTCTTGTTACCTTGTTTCTAGCCTCCAGCAGCCATTTTACACCCAGGAAATACTTTTTTTTTAATAACAGGAAGTAACTGGAAGTTTGTTTTGAAAAAAGGCTGCTTTTTGGCCTAGAATGGTCCAAGGGGGACAAAAATGTCCCCATGCTTGGTAGCAGATATATTGTGCCCATAAGGACCCCTCAAGGATTAAAAGGAAATGCTCCCACTTGTACGTAGCTCCTAATTTGTCCTGGCCTAGGCCCCCAGAGATACCCTTGAAGCTCCCAGATTTCTTCCCCCCATATTTTTGCACAATTTTTAGCCTCAGACCACACCTGAAAACTGACCAAAAATGTAAAAGATTGCTTCCTTTATACCCCTTCCCAACCACTAAGTACCTGAAGAAACAGCCTGAAATTTGTCTGAATAAGAACCAAAAGTGACATGACATTTCCAGTTTGCTGCTTGCCAGATGTGTATGGAAAAAAAAAAGACTTGACCCCTATATCTTGTTCAGAACAACTTAGAATTTCAAGAACAAAAATCTTCAAATATGAGGCAGTTATGGGAACTGGTACAGTAAGGGGTAAAGCCAGCATATTTTAGTGGCTTGAGCATTGGACTATGATCCTGGAGAACAGGGTTCAATTCCCTGTTCAGTCATTGGGTGACCTTGGGCACATCACACACTCTCAGATCCCAGAAAACCCTATAATAGTTTCACCTTAGGGCTACTGTGAGTTGGAAATGACCTTGAAGGTGCACAACAACAAGAGTAAGTGATGGAAAGGGGGGGAAAACTTCAGGTGACCTCAATAAATGAAAAAAAAATTGCAGGTGACCTCACAACAACTGGCAACCTTCCCCAGTAACAATCTTTAGGGGTGGGTAACTTATGGTCTTCTAGATGTTGTTGGACTGCAGCTGCAGTCTGTTGGCTATGGTGGCTAGGGCTGATGGGAGTTGGAGTCTAACAACATCTGGAAGGTTGCACTTTACTCACCTCACCTTTTTTGGAGAGAACAAAAATAATTTTGAGGATAGGTACTATTGTCCTACTTTACTAAGGTATTAATTAGTATTCATCAACAATATAGGTGTTACATATTCTAATATGCTTAATTTCTAGAAAATATTCAGCACAAGCAAAAAAGTAAATCTGCTAATTCATGTACTGGAACATAAGTGAAAGAAATATAAGCCTGGACATTTTTGTGAACTACTGAAGAATGGTTATAGTATAAACATTTCCTTTGGAAAATGTCATATCGTCAGTAAAGCTACCTTGTAAATTGTCCTGAGTAACAAAGCTCATTGCTGTGGTAAAAGGTATTATTTTCATTTTTATTAACTCATTGAAAATTGGAGATTTGCTCTGGTAAAACATTTTTTTAAAATGAATGAGGAAGGAAATGTTTGAAATACAAGCTTTAACAATAATTTTCTTTTTAACTGATACTTCTTTTAAAGAGTCAAACATACTATAATACATAACCTACTATACCAGTTTTAGTATGAATACTCTTAATATTTCTATGGGGAAAAGCTGTCTCGAGCTAATGCTGCTGTTTTTTTCATAAGAATGTCTTAATTCACATATCACAAGCAAATCAAGTCCTCAAGGAACAGAGAGAAAAATAAATGTATTTTTGTTTTCCACCCTCATGTCAAATTTCCAAAGCTACTGGAATTCATGACAAGCCTCTGTAGCTATTGCATTGTATTGTATTGTATTGTATTGTAGTTCTGTAGCTACAGAGTTAAGAGTTTGCTCTCTAGCAGTTAGCAGGTAGTCACATTTATCTCAATGCCACAAAAACACATGATCTGCTGATTTCTACAAATCAAACCATTATGTGGGTCAGGTTTTCCCCTCGACAACTGGCAACTCTTCCTATAGGATGGACTTCAACATGAACTAAAACCGAAGTGCATCCAAATTCATAAGAGTTATGAGATAGTCCTTAAAGGAGGAGAAAGACAACTTATCACCACAGGTTATAGCTTCCTCATCATTACAGTAGACTTCTGTTATTAAATGAGGTATTTTGTGACACGTGCAAAAAAGACTTTGGATTTAATATGTCATGTTAAAGGCTTTCTGTGTTCACTGAGGTCTGAATACTGTTCATACTTGCATCTCCATTTCTTCTAGTATTGGACTGCAGTAGTGAGTGCAAGCAGAGAAAACTTACCAGTTTCAGAAAATCTGTTACTTAGGCCATTTCTGCAGGATGGTGCCCTCCTGGCATGGGGACATGAGAGGACCGAGACTGCACTGAGGCTTTCACATGACCTCATCTTCAGATATAACATTGACTGAAAAACTACCTCAATGGCCCCCGATTGCACAAGTCTTCTGTTGCTGCCAGTCATGAAGAAGGGCTGGAAGTGCGATCATGTACTCTCTTCCCCACTGCAGCAGGGGAAGAAGGCTTTCTGCAGTGCAGAAGGAAGGAGCATGTCCCTCGCGCTCCCTTCTGCAGGCAGCAAGCAAGGTGTGGAGGACACACTCCCAACCTGGCAGAGGCGCTGCTGGGATTGTGATGGGACAATGCGCGAGAGCATCATCATACAGAAATGGCCTTAGGTTTCTTACTTCTTTCACGGCCACTATGCTGATTGCATGAGCAAGGTTCTGGTCTCAAGCTCCAAAATTTTAGGACATTGAAACTTTTAAGGACTCTTAATTGATATTTTACTTAGGCAATATGAATAGAATATGGTATCATATGCTGTGATTAGTTCCAGCTCACCACTAATTTGGAACTGGATGGAGGCCAATGACAAGGTGGTCCATCACCTTGTTCATATTTGTTTGTTTCTTGGAGATATTACATGGAATCTGTTCAACTAAAGTTACCATGCAGCTGAAACTTCCTTTTCACATGGCAACTAATAACTAATAGCACCCACACACAGTATATTTAAAGTGCAGTTATGCTGAGCTCCTGTTCCCCTCAGCTCCAAGAAGAGGCTGTTCTGTCAATCCCACCACTGTCACAATCACTTTTGACAAGAGCTACTCCGTCCTACTACTGCCACAAGCATGTGTGGTGGAGACACAAGATGGGACCTTCTTGGTTGCTGCCCCTAAACTTCCCATAGTGGTTAGAACGCCCCCCTCCTTGCTATCCGTCTGTCAGCAAGCAAAGACTTTTTTAATTTGATAGGCTTTTAAAACAGGGTAGGGTGAGAGTGCTGTATTGTTTTAAACTGAACTGCTTTCAATTTTTTATCTTTTTAATTGCATTTTTTTTTCTTTTACAGTGAAGGTGTACAATGTTTTACTATTGTGAAGAGTTTAATTCCATTTCAATGTTCACCTTTTGTATCTTTTTAGCTGTATTGTTCTTTTTAAAATTGCAACCCATCCTGGTTCCATTTTGGGTAGAAAGGCAGGGTATAACAGCAACAACAACAACAATAGTTTGGAGATTTTGTGGTGTTTGCATTTTTTAAATTATTTTTTTAGCCTTGTATGAGAGTTGGAAGCCCCTTCCCCTCATAAAATCCTAAGACTACATGTTTTAGGGATGTAAAGAATATTAAAAAGCATTCAAATATTCAATTTTAAAATATTAAAAAAAAATCAAATACCACATTTTTGAGTGTCAGGAAACCCTGACAAGGAACATTCTAGAATGACAAAAATCTCTGCAATACTGGGCTTACTCTGGGAAGAAAAAATGTAATGCACAGACATAAGATGGATGACAGATGGCTTGACCACAGTACATGTGAAAGGAATCTAGGAGTCTTAGTAGATCACAAGCTGAGTATGACTCAGCAGTGTGATCTGGCAGTTAAGAAAGCCAATGTGATTCTAGAATGCATCAACAGAAGTATAGTATTTAGGTCAAGGGAAGTGATAGTACTACTCTATCCTGTTTTGATCAGACCCCACCAGGAATACTATGTCCAGTTCTAGACACCACAGTTTGGGAAGGATATTGACAACCTGGAACGTATCCAGAGGACAGTGACCAAAATGGTAGAAGGCCCAGAAACCATATTCTATGAGGAGAGGCTTAGGGAGCTGGGTATGTTCATCCTGGAGAAGAGAAGGTTAAGAGTTGACATGATAGCTATATTTAAATATTTGAAGTGATGTCATTTGGAGGATGGAGCAAGCCTATTTTCTGCTGCTCCAGAGGCTAGGCCCTTTTCGTACGGCATTTGCCATGAAAAAGGGTCCCTCGAGCATCGCGCAAATCTGAGGAGTGGTCCATATGATGCACTCACATTCGTGCGATGCTCCAGGGCCTGGCAGGCACTGCTCATGCACTTTTTCATTTTTGGCTCTGAGCCAAAAATGGTGCGCACCCGTGCACACTTACCTGGCATGCAGAGTTCCTGAGTTGTGCTGGTCATGCTTCCTGCCCCAGCGCAACCTGGGAAACTCCCAGGCTGCACTGTGGAAGGAAGAGGCGGGGCTCTCACGTGACCAGGAAGCAGCTGCAGAGCTGAAACAACGGGGACGCGAGAGCCTCTCACTGGAGGCTGCTCGCGTGATCCCTGCACCACAGCGCCAAGAAAAGGTGAGTTGCGGAAAGGGCCTAGGACATGGTGCAGTGGCTTTAAACTTCAGGGAAAGAGATTCCATCTAAATATTAGGAAGAACGTCCTGGTGATAAGAGCGGCTTGACAGTGGAATGCAGTGCCTGGGAGTGTGGTGGAGTCTCCTTCTTTGGAGGTTTTTAAAACAGAGGCTGGATGACCATCTTTCAAGAATGCCTTGATGGTGTATTCCTACATGGCAGGGGGTTGGACTTGATGGCCTTTGTGGTCTCTTCCAAATCTATGATTCTATGAAAGGAATATTCTGTGCAAAATTTGCAAATTTTTGCTCAGAAAATAGCAGTTGCTCACTGGTAATAACACTTTTTTCTGCACAAAAACATACAAAAATGCTATTCCTTAAATATTATTTATCTTTATATAATTTATTATTTATTACCTATATTTAAATATTTTATCATGACTATTCATTAAATATTTTCCCATACAAAAAAATTGTTTTTTGTGCAAAATGCCACATATGAAATTTGTACAGAATGACTCCCTGAACTGGAAATATTATTCAAAAAACTCTTGTTTCTTTTGAGAACAAAATTAGTAAAGAATTACATCATTAATATAACTAACATAACTACATGCCTTTAAGCTGTTCCCTTTCACTGTCCTTTTCCACTATGTGATTTCTGTAACATTTTTGACTGACAATGGGACCTGATAGTTTAGAAAGCCTACAGAGATACTGTTGTCTTTGAGGTTGGCTTAATAAAACTATTCCCCCAGAAATGTTTCTAGAAATAGTGTCTATAACCACGATTGATATCAGTTGTAGAAAAGATAACATATCACTTCCAAACAGTTCCAAGCAGTGAGAACAGTAAGGATGGTCTTATTGGGGTTTGATATCCATTTACTGTATTCACAAGTAATGTACCTTGACCTTATGCTCCCCCATTTAGAAATGAAATTCTAGAGAAACTACAGTGGTTTTAATATTTGTGAACTGCATCAGTGCCTGATAATTCACTCCTGTTTATTTTAAGATAATCTTGTGATTTGCATTGTAAGGACATTAGTACTGCAATTTATTAATTATGATATGTTCAGTATTCTAACATATTACTTTAAAAAAAAGAAAAAGAAATAGGGCTTCCACCATACAAAAATGAGAAGGAAGGAAGGAAGGAAGGAAGATAGTGCCCATGCTTTTCACATTTTCATTTTTACAAAACCAGAGCTCAGAAAAGTTGCTTTTTAAGACTGCAGCTTCCAAAATCCACAGCCAGAAAGATATTTTTCCAAGACATGTCTAAAACCTGTACTGAATTGAGAGTCTTGAGTCAAAGTGGAAGGAAAGTTAGGACAGGTGATGCTGGATTTATATTGTGAACTATGAATGGGTCTCTGTCAGGCAATAAAGATTTTGTAGATATTTTGAACAGAGCCTTCCCCAAGCAGCATGATGTGGGTCATGACCCTCAGAAGATGGACTTATTGATAGCAAATAGCAAAACACAGGGAAGAGATGAGAGCTGCCCTTGGGTGAGAAGAATGGTAAGCAATCTGCAGATTGCACCAATCGGAAGAAGGTGATTATTTTAAGGAAGACTATTATTCTTACCATTGTAGGAAAGATTGCAAGGGATGGAGTCTTCTAAGAACAGGCATTCATGCTTTTGCTTTCACAAAGTGAATGCTTTCAGGAAGAATTCAGGTCAGGAGTCAAGCATAAGAATGAACAGCTCAAGAACATAATATAGTTTCTCATGATGTGAGTGTTCCAAAGATGTCACAGTTGTTACAGATATGGCAGTAAAAGCAAGAACTGTACAAAGGGAAGTGACACTGGCGGGCGGGGGGAGGAATTTTTTTCAGTTATTTGCAGGAAGCAAAAAAAAAAGTTATACAAAATTAAAGTTAGGTTGATAGGTTGAGTGAACAAAATTTTGACAGGAGGCCTAAATATCAGCAAATAAATGGTCTTTCTAAAGAAGGACTATGATGTGTCACTGATCACTGATTCAGATACAAGATTTGGGTGCCCTGAAAGAGTGTCAGATCTTCACAAGTCAGCTAGTTGAATAGCTGCTCTTCAAAAAACGTTCAGTACTTATTAAAGCATTGGCCTCCCGAGCAAGGGAATGAAAAGATAATTGCTTCAACTCTTCCAGGTTATAAGTTACAGCCTGAGTAAACGGGGCACCCTACAGGGCAAGTAGCCAATGATCCTCAAGATCACAGCATAAAAAGGAGTGTGATTTCTATTTTGGGACATCTTGTGCCTTTTGTAGCCTTTCGTGCTAACAGCTCCACTGAGACATTTATTGTAATTTAGCCTTCCCATTTTGTAAGGCAATCAAGTTTGGTTATTTTGTTTACATATGACTCCAGCATAAAGACATAATGTTTTCAATTCTACTCCACTATCATCACTTGCACAATTTTTACATTAGTACATAGCGAGTTTACACTCTTCAGATTTCACTGTACCACTGATGGTGGGTACACAGTATTTTAAAACTACGCCTACTGAATGCCAGTGGAATAAAATGTCCCATGGACATAGTAATGCCACGATCAACACTATTTCTCATTGCGCATGAAGCAGAATGTGATCTGAATGCTATTGGTTGGTCCCAACTACAGTATACCCATTAAACCAATTGTTAAATAGTGGCTCAAAACAAAGTCAAATCTAGGTTGTGCACTCAGGTTGTGCAAATCCCCACTCAGGCATGGAAAACCACTGGTTGACCTTGGGCAAGTCACACACTCTCAGCATCAGTGGCAGGCAAAGGTAAACTCCCTGTGAACAAATCTTGCCAAGAAAACCCCATGATAGGTTCATCTGAGGGTCATTATAAGCCAGAAATGACCTGAAGGCACACAACAACAACAATAACAACAGCAGCAGCAGCAGCTTATGGTAGCCTTATGAATGGGAGAACTTCAAGACACCTTATCATCAATGGCCCCACTCAGGTTGTGCAAATTCAGGGCTGTGGCTTCTTTTATTTAGTCATTTCACTTGTATGTGAATTCTTCTTTTCCTACTACCTCCCACTTTACCAAGCATTATCATCTTTTCTAATGAGTCGTGTTGTCTCACTATCTATTCAAAGTACGAATAAACCAAAGAATACAGACCAATTACTTCTACTTGTGGAAGAAAGTCCTGGATGGTGCATGAGTAGCAAAAAGTTCAAACTGCTTGCATGACTGTATAAGTAGTTTGAAACAAACAAAACAAAACAAAACAAAACAAAACCCACAATTTTTTTTTCAAAGACAGGCATAGTGGATAAACCATTGAATTAACCATTGACAACTTTTCTCTCTAGAGTTACGGTATCTTGAAAGATGTTTTTAAGTCACTACTCTCAGAAGAGTGAAGACTCTCAAAGGGAAGATTTCATGAGACATCAGGTCTCATGTGGGTTGGAGGTCTATGGGCTTTTTTGCACTTGTGGGGGAAACGGGGCATTGTGATACTTACTGGGCTGGTGCGCGCCCTCTGCTGATTCACGCTGATCTGGAGCAGTGCATGCCCACGCTTCACACTTCTCCGGGGATGAAAATGGCACTTTCCGGTTGGTGGAAGCTCTCCACCAACCAGAGAAGCTCGCCAGCCTAAAGGCTGCCCCTGGAAGATTTGCAGGTTCATGCTGGCGCAAGCCTGAAAATCTACACTTAGCCCAGTGACGGACTGGGGCGCGCTGTGCTATTGAAAGTCCTCTTTTAAACAGTCTTTCAATAGCACGGCAAACCACCAGTTCTGGGCGTTCTGGAGTGGGCTGAAGTCCAGACATACATAAAGTAGTCCAGACCCAGTTCGCCCCCAAGTGCAAACGTCCTCACCAGAGGATGCTCTGCCCCGTCTCTAAATCAAAGTGTGGAAAAGAAATGGCCTAAAAAACCTCTGTTACATTGCTTTCTGGCCTTCTACTCTTTCTACTCTTCCCTAAAATAGCATGAGATTATTGTTATTTATTGGTGGGAAAGTATGATTTTGAAGAGGATCTTAGCTTGGGCTTTGGATCCTTTCTTTCTGCCTCTTCAAGTGGTTTGCTTGGTATTTTACATTTTGTTTGCTGGCATTTATTCTCCTCTTGTTGCATCTGGCAGGGAATGTCATCCAGATATCATGATGAATAGCATGTTCCATGGTGTATCCTGAAACATATTTTGGTGTGGACAGGATGTCCTTGCAATTTCTTTAAAGGCAACCATTTTGGGGTTGATAGAAGGAATGGTTTTCCTTCTGAGCTGTTGCTCAGAACCAGGGTGGCATCACCCCTTTTGCTTTGGAAGTTGTTGTGATATTAATCCCTGGTCTCTGATTTGTTATCAGCCCACATTTCTTGGGGAGCAGATTTCCCATGCTCTTTCCAATTTTGGTTCCTTCAATAAAGACATGGACTGATTTAATTCCATATTGTTGTTTTGAGTCTTCATTCTAGGGTGTGGGAGCAAACATATTTATTTAATCGGAGCATTTGTGAGCCTGCTTGTCTTCTGCCCAGAAGGCCCCCAGAATATCTTTTTAAAAAGATTGACTATAACAATAAAATGACAAAAATCAATAAAACAATTCAAAGCAGTGAGCACTGAGCAGGTGGTAACCATCATGAAAAGAGGTAGGTCTAAATGGTCTAGACAAAAAATAAAATAAAATGAAATCTACTGAGCACTGAAACTGGACTTAGCAGCAATACACACTCTTTCCTGGGGAGAGAGTTTCTGAAATTGGGTGCTATAGGCTTTGTAGGTTTATCTCAGCTCTCACCTAGCCTTCTCCCAAGGGCACAGAAACATGAAATTCTTACATTTCAGTGAAGGTGGTCCTTTAAGTACCAGAACTTTGTTTTGTGTTGATTTGAACATAATCCATAACTATAAAATGACTATAAAGCAGAATATCAAAGGCATTAATGGTTTTGAATTACAATAAACCCTTTAACAATAATTTTGTTAAAGAATAGATTGGAAGAGGTCATACTGTTACGGTCATACAGTTGTTATCTGCAGTGCACCCTTATTGTAGTAGAGATTCTGTTACCTTTTCTATCTTCCATTAAGAACAAACACACCTATAAACTGTTTGCTTTAGTATAAAACACGAATGAAGCCTAGAGACTCTTAACTACAATGCAATTGTATGCAATGCATATTAATTGTGAACTTTCAGTTTCAACCGCATTGTGTTTCCTCAAATTCTGCCTGTATTTTCTTCCCATCCACATTTCATATCAGTTTGTGAGATTTGATCTTTTTATTCCCACATGGAACTCTGTGCATATTTATTGCACATTTTTCCTAATGTACACATCTATATATTGATTTTTATAGACATCTTTTACACTGACAAAAGCATATGTATGTGTAGTTTTTCAAAGCTGTGCAGCTGAAGACATTTATTTCCCTACCATTCAAAAAGGGGGAAAAATGAAATGGAAAGATGTGTGCGCACTTCAATTGCCCTCTCCTGCATCTTCACCAAATGAGACAGGGATAGTAGTTGAGTGGAGAGGAAGGGTTCTTCTGAAGATCTCAAAACCCAGGCAGGATAGTATGGGGGAATATGGGTTTTCTGTCTTAGCAGTTTAGATCTTTGTACCGACAAACGTTTCCTGTTGGTTTTATCCTGCAGTGTAACTGCACTGAGAGCCAATGTGGTATAATGCTTTGAGGTCAGGGTTTGATTCCCTGCTTGGCCATGGAAATCCACGGGGTGACTTTGGGCACATCACACATTCTCAGCCCCAGAAAACATCTGATAGGTTCACTTTAGGGTCTCCAAAATGACTTGAAGGCACACAACAACAACAACAACAACAACAACAACAACAACCACATTACACAATCATAACACTTTGATACCATTTTTAACTACCTGGAATCCTGGGATTTGTAGTTAGGTACTTAGAATTCTTGCTAGAATGCTACAGTGCCATAGTTCTTGGGAGAATACTAGAGCTCTATAGTGTCTCACCCAAATCCTTAGATTCTATGAGATAGAACAGTTAGAGCAGTACTGAACTGCTATTCAGTCGCATAGGGAAGTGGGGCAGGGGGGCGATTCGCCCTAGGTGGCAATGTTTCTGGGACGTCCCAACCTGTAGCCACGCCCCCTGTGCCCTGGCCATGCCCCCACGTACAGTGGCCATGCCCCTTGTGCTGTAGTCCCACCACTTCTGCCCCCTCCCCACACACAGTCCAGGCTCTTCCACTGCTGCTATTATTGTGTTGAGTACGCCTACATGTACTGTTTTCATCATTGTTTAACTGGCTTAAATCTAACTAGCATGATGCTACTCTTTCCCTCTCCCTAGTGCCTTTAATATGTCTCTGTTGCCCAGAAACCTGCTTCAGAGAATTTCTCACCCTTACATCAAACGGCTTGTAAGCTAGGCTCTGGCAAGAAGGGGAAGAATTGCTCCACTTCTAGCCTCAAGGATGGAGGTATTGATAAAAAGACCCCACTGGGTCTTGTTCATTGTTTCATGCTGTATTGTACAACTCCCTGAGAGTTCCAGTTATTGAGCAGTGTAAAATGGTAATAAATCAGTACATCAATAAACTACTCCATAGCAGCTGGAAGACAATATTGTGAAGTTGTAAAAAAGCCCCAAGCTAGACTTTTACTAAAACTGACTGGCTTTTTAAAAAATAGTTACTTAAATTTATATTTACAGAATGGTTAGAAGAAAAATAGTTGTCACAGAAATACTTAGAGGATAACCTTTTAATCCTTGCATTTAAAGCATGTGCTCAACTAATCACCTCTCTCTTCAGCTGTCAACCACAGAATGGTGGTATTTAAACTTGTATATCTTGTTTTAAAAAAGTGAAGTGCTTGGCATTTATACTAGGAAAGTAAGTGTAAGAATGACACATACTCATTCACCTGAGGGAAGCTAATGATGAACACATTTGTACTGAGAAAGAGCTTTAAGTTGGCATAACTACTTAGCATAATATAAATGATGCCTAACATAGTGTCGCTGGACTGTTGTATGCTAGGCAATAATTAAACAAAAGTCACAGTCCAGCACATACATGGGGATACTCTTATTCTATAATAGGGACTGAATAAAATTTCATCAGTTTCCTGATTGGGGTTGAATCTGGAGTTCCCAACCCTTTGAGAAACTTACGCGCAAAGAAAAATGGCAGGTCAAAAGTTCTTGCCAGTTGAAGGAATTATTCTGTTATTGTTATTGTTGTTCCCAGCACAACATAATCTGCTCATTTTTTTGAGAACTGTGGAAGAGTTTGAGAAACTACCTAACTGTGCAGTAAGAACCTACACTCACAGTCTCTTTATTATGCACAGAAAACTGGACAGAGAAAAAAGTTCCCATCTACTTACACTGTTTTTTGTTTTGTACTTGGAAAATGTAGGTAGAGAGGGCCGGGCACTTGTTACTGTTCCAGGTTGCCCTGTGGATACCAAAATTCATAGATGCTCAAGCCCCATTATGTACAATGGTGTAGTAAAATGTAATCCCTTATATAAAATGGCAAAATCAAATTTTCCCCGTTAGATATTTTTAAAATATTTTCAAAATATTTTCAAGCCATGGTTGATTGAATCTGTGGAAAAAGAATCCTTGGATATGAAGGGCTGACCATAAAATTCAAAATTAAATTGCATGCTAAACCCCTACAGAAATAACACGGTAAAGGGTTCAGCATTGCAACTGCAACCTTTGCCAACATTACAACTTGCACAACCCAGATACTATGCAGCAGGAAAAGAAACTCAGGCCATTTCTGCACCACACTCTTATAGTGCTATTATTCCACTTTCAAGATCCTATGGAATCCTGGGGTTTGCAGTTTAGGGAGGGGCCTTTAGAATTCTCAGTCAGAGAGCTCTTTGGCCTCAGTAAACTACAAACCCCAGAATTCCACAGGATGTTGAAAGTGAAATAATAGCACTGTAACTGTGTAGTGCAGAAATGGCCAGAGTTTGGATGACCTCCACCCAAATCCCAGAAGGGCTTCCCCCTCTACACAAACCTCATGTGGGAATCCTTGTTTGTTTTTATAGATTTTACTGCTCAGGTAAGATGTCAGTTTTTTGTTTTTTTAAAAAAATCTTATTACAAGATCACAACACTAATCATCTAGAGGGCTTTCAATGTTGTGGCTTGTCTCTGCTTGGATATCTGAATGGTACTGATACAGGTCCCTTTAGCGCACCAAGTTAAAAACCCCAGGTCTTCTTCAACAAAACATTTGTTATCTAGGGATCATGACTTGACTAGGTTTTAAAAGTCTGATGCAGTGTACACTCCTTGAAATAATTTGCTTTGCTGTATTTACTTGGTCCTGAACTATTAGATATAAATATTTTAATCAATGAATAAAATAATAAATAAATTGCAATGTGTAGGTTGAAGGCTAGAGTAGTTCAAAAAAATTGTAGTTAGTCAAGTATTTTCTTAGAACCAATATTGTATCTTATTACTTAGAAATAAACCTCAGTAAATTCAAAAGAACTTGCATCCACATAACTGCACATAAAACTACAGCCTTATAGTAGAACCCTGTTCATGTCACTCAGAGGAAAGCCCCCCTGAGTTCAATGGACAAGTATGGTCTTGCCCATAGCACTATGTATAGTCTGATGGAAATCATTTCAACCTACAACTCCCAGTGTTCCCTACCATGGGCTATGCTGGTGATGGCTGTTGGGACTTCCAGTCCAACAACATCTGGCGGATCCATCCCAGATAATGCAGACTTAGTCAATTTCAAGAGTGATTGAGAAGAGTCTATTTACAATAGTATCCATGTGCCACACACAATATACTTTGCAGCATGCAGGCTTCAGTTCTATATACAGGTATACCTCACTTAGCAAAGTAGATATGTTCCTCGACATTACATCTGTATTAGAAAATTTGGTAGCAGACACAGAGGTAACACAGGAAACTAAAAATATGCTCATATGAAATGTAACAACCAGGTTAGATTAGCCTTGCATAAGTAAACAAAAACATATCAAACGTTTAAAGCTTCCAAACATGTTAGAGGCAGATAGTGAGCCAGGATAATCTACTCTCCCTTTTTTTCTCTGTTTTGCTGTTCATGTAAGGGATTCTGGGAGCAGTTGCTGTTTACTTTGCCTGATGTATGGCCCTTTCTGCATGGCATTTGCCATGTGAAAGGGCCCCTCAAGCGTTGCACGATTGTGAGGAACGATCTGCACGATGCACTCACAATCGCATGACACTCCAGGGTAGGCCAGGCGCCGATCACACATCTTTTCATTTTTGGCTAGAAGCTGAAAGTGGTGCGTGATCGCGCATTGCTCCTGGGCCCCACGCGCACTTACCTGGCGTGCAGAGCATCCGGAGCTACTCTGGTCACGCTTCCTGTCCCAGCACAGCCTGGGAAACTCCCAGGTTGCGCTGCGGAAGGAAGAGGTGGAGCTCTTGCGCGATCAGGCAGCTCGTGCAGAGCTGAAGGACCTTGGATACGAGAACCTCTCACCGAAGGCTGCTTGCACAATCCCCGCACTCCATCGCCGGAAGAAGGTAAGGTGCGGAAAGGGCCATAGGCAAGCCCACATGGTCATAATAGGATCAGCTAGAGCAGAATTCCATTCCTTCTCAGATCAAACTTACTGCATTGTTTACTGGAAACATGCTACTGTAACCCAAAACTGAAAGTCTGTTTTCTCCAGCCCTTCTTCACTATCCTTCCAATGCCAGTGATGTTGAGGGGAGCCCTCCAGCTAGATAGATAAGAAACAAAAGGAGGCTGGATTGGTCAAAAAACCAAAACCAACCAAAACAAAAAACATCATTTTGTGAAAAGAAACTTCTCTGTCATAGACTTTGTTAACTGAGTCATGCCTGTTTATATAGTATTAAAGGGAGGGAGAGAGAGAGAGAATGAGAGAGAAAGAGGGACAGATAGACAGACAGATTTCCAAACAAGAACTATTAGAAACTATTGACTATTAGAAATATTTCCTTTGAACTAGGGAATATAGCAGAAGCTTTCTCTGCTGCAGATTCTATTTGCTTTAAAAACAGAAATGAGTACTTTGTTAGAGTAGACATTCAGACTTAGGATCTAGACAATACATCTAGGTAACAAGGCAGAAAACTGGTCTGAAAAGTGGTTGTCAGAATTTAGCATGATCAGGAATATGGCAGAACAATTATTTGAAACAGACAGACACAAAAGTTTCAGAATGCAAGTAACAGCTAGTGTGGGGTTGATCTGAACCTCAGTAGGCAGAGAAGAGGTGTTTAACTCTCACCACCTCTGCTGCAATCCAGAGGAAATCCACTCCTCTGAGGCTGCTTTTGTCATGAGAGAAACATTCCCACTGGCACAATAGTTTTCCTCTCAAAAGAGCGCCTGGCAACTTCTGTATAAAAACATGTACACGGCAACTGACTTGCCTATCACACTACATTGTTGTAGTGCAATATTCCATCTTAACTGCTATGACAACATCCTATGGAATCTTGGGATTTGCAGTTTTAGGAAGGGGCATTTAGCATTCTCACCAAAGACCTCTTGAGCCTCACTAAACCAAAACCAAACCAAACCAACAACAGAATTCCACATGGCAGTTAAAGCAAAATATAGTGCTAGAACATAGTAGTGTGATGAGGATCTGAGACCTTTCCAAGCATGGAAATTCTGACAGAAATAAAATTCAAACAAACTGTTAAGCTTAACAAGAAAGGACTGATTTTGATTTATTTTCCCCTCTCCTCACATTCACTGGGCATCTGATGAAGGGGAGAGAAGCAGAGGGAGAGCTTTGATAGAGCTGCCTGTTTATTCCAGAAGCTGGACAAAAGCGGATGGGAAAGTGAAGCAGATTTTCTACACCTATCCTTGAGAGCTACTTTCTGGACTTTAACTCTCAGAATCTGCCAGCTGCCATAGTCAGTGATTCAGGCAAGAGATTCTCGAGTTGTAGTCCAAAAAAATGAGTTTTTCCAAATATGATCTTTTGGAGTTCTGCAATGACGTATAGATTCATTGGTATGTCATCAAGCTAAAAGAGGGAGGAGCTGCTTTTTGGAGGCTCTGTGCAAGTGTTCTTTAGTAGTATGCTTGAATTCATGATCTTGAGTTAGAAAGATAACTTAAGGAAAAACCCAGAAAGGAATAAGGCAAAGAAAACATTGAAACTTTGGAAAGAGAACTGAGCCTCTCAGTGTGCCTAGGGTAATTTTCCCTTGCAGTCTGACAGGCCCCCATCCAGGAAGGATACGGGACAAATCAAGAACTGGAACTTCTTTCTGCAGAAAGAAGAGCCAAGCAAAGCCAGGGAAGTTAAGGTCACAGTAGGAGAAACAACTGTATGTGATTGTTCCAGGCTCACTGCAATAAAATCTATTTTCAATTCTAGGTGTGGGTATTTCAAAGTCAGGTCCATCACCAGGGTAATGAAAGCCTTGCCTATTAGGCTGGAAGGATTTTCAGGACAGAAAAAAAAAAAACCTGTGTCATTTCCTTGATCTTTTCATTGTGATGAAGGAAGCAACTTTCAAAGTTTTCTGAAGAGGACCACAGTTGGAAGATTTGGGATCATTTCATTGTTGAGTTTCTCTACTTATGGTCAAGTTTGGTGCCATTCACTAGGGTGAACAAAGGATCTTAAAATACGATGGCCTTGACTCACAAAACTTGTAGTAAATGAGCAAAGCTGCCAATGCTGATAACTACTGTATTCTTCCAGCATTTTTACACAAGCCTCACCTAGTGCAAAACTTCTACATATCCAGTTCCAAGGCTTCAGCTTTCCAATTCAGTTATATGTTTGCATGGTATGTGAAGCAACTGATAACCCATTAAGGATATATATCAAACAAAGAACACACTAGGCTGTACATTTAAAGATTACCTAATGTCTACTAGATCTAGTAGATGGATACTTGGCTGCTGTGATCTTCATTCGGTGAATCTTGCGAAAATGAAGACAGAGTAAAGCAGCTTGCTATTAAAGGTCTTCAGTAACTGGGTTAAAATTCTACTCCTTGTTTCATCCTCTTTATGCAGCACACGTCTAGACATTGTGAGAACGAATGGGACTTCTTTCTGACCAATGCTGGCTCTCACAGAACTGTTTTCATTCATTCAAGTGGGTCTCAGTTACTTTATTGCTAGTTCCAGATTTGCCTTGAGAGTGAACTCTCACAGATCCAATCAACATGGGGAAAGTGTCACCTTTGTTTATGTTTCTTTGAATGTCTTGTCAAAATGTGGCTGTCAAATAATGATTTGGTATGCATTCCAAACATTGCATTTGGGACATTGCGTAATTCTGCACAAATGTAATGAAAAGACTATTATGCTATGATACAGGGCTTTGTCACATGCTGGGTTTGTTGCATGATTGTATTGGTTTAATTCCATATTTGATCTCTCTCTATCACATGTCATCCTCACTCTCCCGTTGTTGGACTGCATTTCCATCATTATTGGGTTGTCTCTTTTCATTAACTGGAAATGCCCATTAATGGCTCCAATATCACTGCTATTCTCCTATTGCCTATTTGTGAAGTCATTTCCTTCCACTGTAGTTCTGATATTATGTCAGTTATATGGTATCAGTGGGTGTTCTCCCCATTCCCCCTTCCAATCCCCAAGCAGTGTTTCCTGGTATGTATTTTTTTTAAATTCTTTACTTTTGGTAACTCTGGAAATGCAAAATGCTGAAATGGCAGCGGGACAAGAACTGTGACTCCAGAAGAGCAAAGTGCCAAAGTGGCAGCATGACAGGAAAAACAATGATGAAATGATAGGACAGAGCTTTCCAAACTTTTCATGTTGGTGACACACTTTTTAGACATGCATCATTTCATGACATAGGCCCTTTCCACACCTTACCTTCTTTCGACGCTGGGGTGCAGGGATTGTGCGAGCAGCCTCAGATGAGAGGCTGTCATGTCCGGGGTCCTTCGGCTCCACATGAGCTGCCAGCTCACGCAAGAGCCCCACCTCTTGCTTCCCCAGTGCAGCCTGGAGCCTTCCCAGGCTGCGCTGGGGCAGCAAGCACGACCGGTGCAGCTCTGGTGGCTCCTCACGCCAGGTAAGTGCATGCAAGGCCTGGGAGCAATGTGCGATTGCGTATCATTTTCAGATTCTAGCCAAAAATGAAAAGGTGTGTGATTGGCACCTGCTGGTCCCTGGAGCATTGCGTGATTGTGAGTGTGTCATGCAGATCGCTCCTCACAATCGCGAGACGCTCCAGGCCCTCTTTCGCATGGAAAATGCAGTGCGAAAAGGGCCATAGTAATTCAGTAAGTGGAGGCAGACTCTCCACCCAAGCCTGGCCTGCTGCCACCCTTGCCAGGGGTCTTCCTTGGCCCAGGGTGGAAGCAGCAGTGGGACAGACAGCCCCTTCACCCAGGCCTGGCCTGCTGCAGTGGTGGGAGTGGCAGCCCCTCCACCTGTTACATTCATGTGACATACCACACACTGCAACTGACACACTAATGTGCCAAGACACACAGTTTGGAAAGTTCTGTGATAGGAGATGCTGAAATTACACAATTTTGGAATTTTGACAAAGAAAAAAGAAAAATAGAGCTCGTGTGCTAGGTAGCATGGACATAGGAAAAGAGGTGGGGTCAGTAGGGTGGTGCGGAAGACTAATTATGGAACATGCATCACCAAACCAGTAGCATAACATTACTGCAGACACAGTGTGATAATTATTATTTCTATACTGGAATGTTCCCATTTCCATAAACAACATAATTCCTGCAAGACAACAGGCTGGTGAGATAAAGTTCATAGTCATCTACCAAAACAATAGGTTGTGCCTAGTGCTTTTAAGTTTAATATTAAAGAAGCCACTGCCCCAATTTGGCAGGGGCAGTCCTGAGATTAATCCTGTGACACCCTACTTTTTCACATGGTTTTGAAATGTCCGAGTTTCTCTCTTCTCTTCTCACTGTAACCCTTTGGCCTCAGCTTACTTCAGTTGCTGCAAACTGACTCCAAAGCGCCAAAGTACTCTGGAGTCAATTAATTCAGGGGAGAGGGAGAGGATGAGAACAGGCAGCATCTTACTCTTCTCAGTAGGTTCAGGCACAAGCAAACTGCTTCAGTCTCTCCTAGCTTGTCTGTTCTTCCTCACTAATAACTTCTGCTATCTCAACAGCACTCCAATGTTATTTGGTGATACATGTCCTAGTTTTCATCTGTAAAATGCTTACTGAACCAACCATTGAAGTTTGAATAATGTGCAGTTCCCGTTATTTCATGTCCTCTGTACTGATGTGGAAACTTCACAATGAAGGATAATTCCATAAACATTTGCAACAATTCCTAGGCTTCCTTTACATCCAGGGATCTCTTTTTGGCTTCAGTTTCACTTCACACAGCAGTGCTCATGGGGGCTCTTTAATACTGTACACTTTGCCCTGCAGTTCTGTGTTATTTCATGTTTTGTTTGCTGTGGATTTGTTGATAATTGGTAGTTGTTAAAACTAACCACATAACAATAGTTAAACTTTATCTGGAAAACGGAGTGTTTGAAGAAATAATATTTGTAGGAATTTCTGTTATAATAGCCTGACCTATTTTTCTTTACTGAAAGTGGAAAATCCCAACTACCAGAGGGAAGCAATGATTAAAAGGCTAACCAGACTCATCTTATGAGCAGCTGTTTTGGCAAATAGGTGCTTAGAATGGGGCACAATGACTACATGCCAGTTCAATTTCACAGTCTGAAGTGTTGTACTGGCACCTTACACATTGATCCAATAACAGCACTGTAGGTTGCTTCCATGCAAGCCATTTAGACCAGAACTGATAGTCACTCATTATTATTTTGTTTTAACAAAAAGAACACTACCAGCTCATTACCAGCTCATTGTCCTTCCATGTTTTTTGTGTCATCTTTTGGTAGTGTGCTCCTGTTGGCTTAAAATCTAAATGAAAAACAGAACAATCTCAGCACTTAACTGTTAGATAGTAAATTCATGAAGCAGAGACTAGTCTTCCTGTCATCTGTGGAGTGTCATGTGTCCAGTTAAGAAAAGATCAAAGTTTAAAACAGAACTAAATTAAAATCTCAATTTAAAATACAGCCCAAGCTCTCCCACTACCTGAAGCAGGAAATTAAATGCGACCCTCACTTCATTCTTGGATGAAAGGTGGTGGCAACATGGCCAGCCAACTGCCATGGTAGAGAGGAAGACATCTGCCACTTCAGCTACAGGGGAATGAGATAGTGATCCAAGCATCTCTATACCCTCCCCCACCATTCTGCTGGATAAAAAGTGAGAGAGGAAGAAGAGAAGCATTAACATATGTTGCTAGAGCAGAAGAGAAGGAGGAGAACACTGATGGAAAATATGGGGTGGGCTGAGCAGTGAACTTCCTGCTCATTTGTACAACATTCTAAATCTTGATTTGTAGTTGTTACTGAATTATCTGGAAATGTTGCTGTGCTTCACCCTGCACCTTTTCTGATGTTTTTGTAAGCCACTTAGAACATGGATTCACCAAAGAAAAGAGGCATACAACTAAACTGATGAAGCTGATGGTTCTGCAGTCTCACTGTGTTTTGTGAAACTTATTACTCCATAGATTGCTTGGGATTGATGTGTTATTTTCTGGGAGAAAAACCTAAGATTTTTGATCTAATTAAACTAATTATAGAAAAAAATAGGGAATATTACTTCGGGAAAAGCAACTTTCCAGCCAAAAAAAATCAATAAAATAAAATCATGCAATCAATCAAATTGAACTATAAATTATTTATCACATTGCTTTGGAATGTTCTCCCAAGATATGGCATTTTTAAAAGAAAATGACCAGTTCCATTTCCCTGTACCATAAAAATAGCTCTTAGGTTTTACATCAGATATATCGTAGACTACAAGAAATCGGACAAAAAGTTTGAAAGAGTTAATGAGAGAATTCAGGAGCAATAAAAGATCACAAAACCAGCAGTTTAGCCTAGCCAAAGAAAATTGTGGTAAATTATAACCAGGTGCTTTTATTTCCTGGTTCCTGAAGTATTGCAGACTCAGCCTTCTGGTTAGAATAAAAGAGCATGTGGGCCTATCTGGGTATTGTATTTATCTGTTCTGCCTCACTTTTACAAGGCCACTTTTACAACTTATATGACTGAAATTAAAGTTGAAATAATATGAGTAGCCTGACAAAGTTGGGGTTCAGCATTTTATGTGTGAATTGGACCCCTTTCTTGTACATGCACAATCATCCCTCTGTTTTTGTCGGTTCCATACATGGCTCAATACCAAGCTGCTCGTCACAGCAATGCAGCATAGGATTCAACACCAACACTCCAATGGTGTCCCCTTTGGCTGAGTCTGGGGTATCAAAGTGTCCCTTTGAAGTAGTGGCACTGGCTGTAGAACACTTCCATTTTGTACCTGAGCTGCCACTTTTGTGCCAAATTGTACTCATGGACAAGGGCACAGAATCAACCTGATTAGTCTCTATCCAATGCTAATGAAATAGAGAAGAGTGCCCTAGGCTACTGAATGCCTGAAAACAATAAAACCAATCTCCCTACATTCTAATGTAATCAACACCCTAGTATTCTTTCACCGACAATATTGAGAATCTGGGATACCTCACTGAAATTATACCTAGCATCAAATACATCCATCACATTGCTACCTTTCACTTTTATGTGTCTTTAATTCATACCCAACACAGTGGCCCTATCACAGATTTTTCTTAGCAAGATTTATTCAGAGGAGGTTTTCCATTGTCTTCCTCTGAATATCACCTACAGCACCTGGTATTTTCTGGTGGTCTCCCTTCCAAGACCTCCCCACCTTTCAGAACATTTTCCTGAAGATTTTCATCCTGTTGTTCTTCTGAGGAAAAAACTTTTTTCTGGCAGATACTGTTGTGGTGGGGGTGTTTTTAAGTTATTACGAACTGCTTCTGGATCTATAGACTAACTGCGCTTTTCAAGAATAAAAAGCGCTACTGTTGCCTGAGAATGCTGAACTCTACCCTCACTCACCTTGGGTTTGAGCTACCACCTGTCTTCTACACAGCCCAGCATATTGAGGACAAAGAAAACTGCCCTCCTCATTTCTCTTTTCTTCTTGGCTCTATTTCAGGGTTTTAGAGAGACCTTGTCAGCATTATGGGCAAATCCAGTGGCATAGAAAGGGTTAATTTGTATTTCATATGCTCTGCTTGATAGTTCCACTTTCATTTGAATGATCAAGGCTGGGAAGAGAATGGACCAAAGGAGAAAACCTTCCTGTTATCACCTGTTTACAGTGTTCTCTGACCTATTAGGATGAGAAATGGGTCATGCCTACACAACTCTGTTTCCTGTGTTTTCTCCTGCATTATATAAACCTTGGGCGGGGGTTCATGTCCCATTGGCATTGCTCCCTGTGTTTGAGAGTGCACCATAGTCCAGGGACCCTGTTAGCCTAGTCATGAGGAACAGACGTGGCGACCATGGAACAGTCATAGAATCATAGAAATGTAGAGTTGGAAGAGACCACAGGGGCCATCCAGTCCAACCCCCTGCCATGCAGGAACACCTTCAAAGCACTCCCGACAGATGGCCATCAATCCTCTGCTTAAAAACCTCCAAGGAAGGAGACTCCACTACACTCCGAGGCAGCAGATTCCACTGCCGGACAGCCCTGACTGTCAGGAAGTTCTTCCTGAGGTTCAGGTGGAATCTCCTTTCCTGCAGCTTGAATCCATTGCTCTTTGTCCTGGTCTCTGGAGCAGCAGAAAACAAGCTCTCTCCTTCCTCTACGTGGCATCCCTTCAAATATTTAAACATGGCTATCATGTCCCCTCTTAACCTTCTTTTCTGTAGACTAAACATACCCTGCTCTCTAAGTCTGTCCTCATAGGGCATGGCTTCCAGGCCTCTCACCATTTTGGTCGCCCTCCTCTGGACTTGCTCCAGCTTGTCAATATCCTTCTTGAATTGGGGTGCCCAGAACTGGACACAGTATTCAAGATGGGGTCTAACCAATGCAGAGTAGAGTGGTACCAGTACCTCTCTCGATCTAGACACCATACTCCTATTGATGCAGCCAAGAATTGCATTGGCTTTCTTGGCTGCCGCATCACACTGCTGACTCACGTTCAGCTTGTGATCTATGAAGACTCCTAGATCCCTTTCACACGTACTGCTATCCAGCCACATGTCCCCCATTCTATATTTCTGAATTCCATTTTTTCTACCTAAGTGTAGGACCTTATACTTCTCTCTGTTGAATTTCATTTTGTTTGCCTTGGCCCAGCTCTCCAATCTATCCAGGTCATTTTGAATTTTGATCCTGTCCTCTGGCGTATTAGCAATCCCTCCCAATTTGGTATCATCTGCAAATTTGATGAGCATGCCCTCTATTCCTTCATCCAAGTCATTGATAAAAATATTGAACAACACTGGGCCCAGGACAGAACCCTGTGGCACCCCGCTAGTCACTTCTCTCCAGGCTGAAAAGCAGCCATTCGTGATCACCCTTTGGGTTCGGTCGGTCAACCAATTACAAATCCAACTAACAGTAGCCCTGTCCAGCCCACATTTTACTAGCTTCATTGCAAGAATGTCATGGGGAACTTTGTCGAAGGCCTTACTGAAATCGAGATATGCTACATCCACAGCATTCCCTTCATCTATCAAGCTAGTAACTCTATCATAAAAAGAGATAAGATTAGTCTGGCATGACTTATTTTTGAGAAATCCATGTTGACTTCTCGTGATTACCGCATTGCTTTCTAAATGATTAGAAACTGACTGCTTAATGATCTGCTCCAGGATCTTTCCGGGTACTGATGTCAGGCTGACTGGGCGATAATTATTTGGGTCCTCTTTTTTTTCCCTTCTTGAAGATGGGGATAACATTTGCTCTCTTCCAGTCTGCTGGAACTTCTCCTGTCCTCCAAGATTTCTCAAGCGGTTCTGAAATGACCTCTGCCAGCTCTTTTAATATCCTAGGATGCAATTCATCTGGCCCTGGAGACTTGAATTCATCCAGTGTGGCCAGGTATTCCTGTACCATCTCTCTACCTATTATGTGCTTCATTTCTCCTGCTTCCTCTCCTGCTCCCCAACCACCAGGTTGAGTGCTTGTATCCTTCTGGGAAAAAACTGAGGCAAAGAATGTGTTAAGTAGCTCTGCCTTTTCTCTTCCCCCTGTGAGTAATTCGCCATCTTCTCTGCGCAGTGACCCTATCATCTCCTTCTTTTTTCTCTTGCTGTGGACATATTTAAAAAAGCCCTTTTTATTGTTTTTAATGTCTCTGGCCAGCCTAAGTTCGTTCTGTGCTTTAGCCTTTCTGACTTCCTCCCTACATCTCCTAGCTACTAGCTTAAATTCTTCTTTGGTGGTTTCCCCCTTCTTCCATTTCCTATACATGTTTCTCTTAACACTTAGCTCAGCTGAGAGTTCTTTAGTCAACCATTCTGGTTTCTTCAGATGCTTTCCATTTTTCCTCCTTATTGGCACAGTTTTAGACTGTGCCTTCAGTATCTCCTTTTTAAGGAACTCCCATGCCTCCCAAACTCCTTTCCCTTTCACTATTCCTGACCACGGAATTCCAGCCAGCAGCTCCCTAAGTTTACAGAAGTCCACTTTTTTAAAATCTAAGATGAGTGTCTGGCTACCCTTATCTTCTCCTTCCCACTGAATGCCAAATTCCAATAGGGCATGGTCACTCCCCCCTAAAGATCCAACCACTTCTACCTCATTAACAAGGTCATCCCTGTTGGTCAGGATCAGATCTAGAATATTTGATCCCCTTGTGGCCTCTTCCACCTTCTGGACCATAAAGTTGTCTGCAAGACAAGCAAGAAACTTGCTGGACCTTGCTGTCTTGGCAGAGTTTGACTGCCAGCATATATCTGGGTAATTGAAATCTCCTATTATTACTGTATCTCTCCTCTTTGAATGTGCAGTCATTTGGTTGAGGAAGGCGTCATCCAAGTCCTCAACCTGGGTTGGAGGTCTGTAGTAAACCCCCACCAGAATATCCCTATTGTTTCTCGCTACCTTAATTCTTACCCAAATGCTCTCTACCTGGCTTTCTGGGTTTAAGTCCTGGATCTCTTCACAGGTGAAAACATCCTTGACATACAAGGCTACTCCTCCTCCTTTCTTGTTTGGTCTATTTTTACAAAACAGGCTATACCCCTCTATTTTTATATTCCAGTCATGAGACTCATCTCACCAGGTCTCAGTGATGCCTATCAAATCGTATTTATTTTGTTGTACTAGGACAACAGTCTGAGTTGAACTAATTGCTTAAGGGCACAGTTTGGCCATTTGCTACAAGTTAGTCCTGAAACCCTTTGCTGTATACTTTTCTCATCATTTACCACAAATAATAAGGCTTAACATATAGCACTGATAGATGTCAGTTTTCAGTATCAAAGTCTTGGGGTGGCCTGGAATTGAGCCCAGTTCCAGCTCAGAGGACTCCCCTCTTTGCCCTTCTTCTCCTCTTACTTATTTCTTTCTCTTTCCCATCCAGGCACAATGATGCCATTCTTGTTTTCAACACAACTTGAAAAAATTCCGCTTAAAATTACAGTTCTCAGAATCCCACAGCTAACATGGCTACCAAAAAGGCCAAAAAATTTAATTTCCTAAGCTTGTCAGCATTGTTTTAGCTCATTCCTACCTTCTTGTTCTCCCTCCCACCCCTCCAGTAATGGGGCAGCCTTCAGTAACTTGACAGTGATCTTGACTACTGTTGTCTTTTTCATTAAAAATGTGCTTTTGTGTTCAATACTGAATTCTCAATTCTCTTTGCATTTTCCAGAAAACTTACAGAGGACGCACCACTATCCAGATCAAAGTCACCTATACTATGTTTAATAAAGCATACTAATCCCTGGAGCTAAAGAGGGAATAAAAAACTTCCTATAAGCCCTACCCTAATTTTCATGAATATTGCATGACATTTGCCATGTGAAAGGGCTCCTGGAGTGTTGCACAATTGTGAGGAGCGATCTGCACAACGCACTCACAATTGCACAACACTCCAGGGGTCGACAGGCACTGCTCACACACTTTTTCATCTTTGGCTTTCAGCCAAACATGGTGCGCAATCGTGCATTGATCCTGGGCCCCGCGCACATTTACCTGGCATGTGGAGCCTCCAGAGCCGTGCCGGTCACGCTTCCTGCCCAAGTGCAGCCTGGGAAACTCCCAGGCTGCACTGCGGAAGGAAGAGGCGGGGCTCTTGTACGAGCAGGCAGCTTGTGCGGAGCTGAAGCAGCAGGGTCGTGAGAGCCTCTCGCTGGAGGCTGCTTGTGCAATCCCCACACCCCAGCACCAGAAAAAGGTAAGGTGTGGAAAGGGCCATGGTCTTCCCAGAGGTTGGTAAAGTTAGCTTTTTTGACTACAGCTCCCAAAGTCCTAGCTGGAGAATTCTAGGAGTTGTAGTCCAAAACCCCAACTCTTTGCAGCTGTAGTTCTGGATAACCTTGCTCCACAAACATGGGAAATCGCTTCAAATGGGTCTAGAGATGTGTGCTCCTTACAAGCGTGATGGCAGACTCTGGCATAGTAAAGCTGTTCTGAAAAAGTGAAATTGCCAGAAATCTTGGCTTTGCATCCTAAGGGACCATCAGAGGGCACTCTCTGATTATCATCATAATGTTCCAACATTTCTAGCTCAAATATATGAATGCCACAGCCATTTGATCTATATAGTGCAACCTCTTAAGCCAACCAGCAGGCTGTCTCTATATCCCAATTTTACATGTCTATGGCACAGTGTGCTATGACCTTTTGCTTAAAAAAAATGAGAAACAGAGGAGCATAGAAGGGTTTTTTGAACACTGTTGAAATAATAAGTTCTTCTTTCTTTGTAATATCAAAAACTCACATTGCAATTGATTCCATGGAAGTTGAATTCTATTAAGCTCAATCATCCCTTACTATGGTTTCTCTCTTTTTTAGTTATCTGTGGGAAACTCTCTTTTATTTTATGGGTTGCTTGTGACCATCACCCCGACCCATTTTTAATTTAGTTTTAGTTACTGTGCCTACTGTTCTTATAGAATTCTTCCATTTGTTCTACAACTGTTTGCTCCCTGAGATAAAGTACTTGCTGTCACTGGCTGAACCAGGATGAATTTAAGTTCTTTCATTTGCTTGGAAGGGGGACTGCAGTTTGGAAGGTGTATTTGACCTTAAGAGCTGAGAGATGTACCCTCTTACACTACCTATGGCCTAAATCCAACTTTGTGCTAACACAGACTGATAGTACAACATAACTTTCTTCTTCTCCCCTCCCAACCGCAGTCCTTCATCTCATCTGAAAACTTACTGCATAGGGCTTTCCAGCCCTCTAGGGAAGTTTTTGAGGGCACCTAAAGGGGTGCATGGGGATTGGGAAACACCACGTCCCAGTTCTGCCAACAGAAGTAATTCTGAAAGTGGAACAATTCCTTTGTTTCCTGGGCTGTATTTCTAGCAATTTGTTGTGCTCAACAAGAAGCTGCAACAAATAATTCAGAATAAGAAACACTTGAAAGCTGTTTTGTGAGCTGCAGATGATAACCTTGATAAATACATATAGGCCATTTCTGTACCAGAATGTTATAGTGCTATTATTCCACTTTCAACATCCTATGGAATCCTGAGGTTTGCAGTTCACGGAGGGGCCTCAAAGATGTTGAAACTGGAATAATAGCACTATACCATTCTGGTGCGGAAATGGCCATAGTTATCCATTTACCTATCCCTGTACTCTCATCATTCATTTTTTTTCGCTGATAGTATACCTGCAGAGAGGAGAGGATGTGTTTCCTGGCTGCTTGAGGTAGCTTTATAGAGAAAAACAAGTTCAGTCTAGAATTTGGTGGGATTTGGACTGCTTGTGAACTCAAAGCAGCCCATCAGTTTGTGTAGTCACACCCTCAAGATCTTCCCAATCACAGAAGAAAGATTAGCCCAATATGGAACATGTGCTTCAACAGGCCTTCTGTAAGCATTATTCTCCAGTTAAATCAGGCTTTCTGGAGCTAAATTATTTTCAGTCTCAAACAGTCAAAGCAACCCTACATTGTGCTGCAATGAGAGCATTTTCAGGGAGCTCTTGCCTCTTTTAAAGGCAAGTACAACCATTTCTTTAACCCCTTTTTTTAGTGCTTTGCATCACTTCTTGTTTTACTCAAAGGCCTGTAGAAGCTGAAAATAGTAACTGAATTTCCCCAAGGTCACCAGTGTGTTTACATGCACACATGTCTCTGTGTGAGAGTATATCTATATCTATATTTACATCTATATCTATATCCTGACAATGGAGCAGACCAAAGAATTCAAAAGAAGATCAGCCTGTGGTTTATAGATTAAAGCAAAGCCTTTGGTTGTATAAAGAAATAGGTATGCCACAACATTTGATTGTCCTGATGCATCACCTGTACTCAGGGCAAGAAGACACTGTCAGGACAGAGAAACAGAATGATTTCCATTTGGCAAGGAGGTCAGGCAACGCTGGATTTTCTCACCCTATCCATTTAACTTCTATGCTGAATGCGTTATATATAAAGCAGGATTAGACTGGGAGGAAGGAGGTGTGAAAATTGGAAGAATGAAATTAACAGTTTAAGACATGCAGATGACACCAACTCATACAAGCAGAAATGGCAAAGATTTGGGATGACTATGAGGAAAGTCAAGCAAGAAAGTGCAAAAGCAGGGTTACAGTTAAACATTAAGAAACCAAAAGTAATGACCATGGATTTTATGTACCTATAAAGCAGGTGATAAAGATATTGAGTTAAAGATTTACCATACCTTGACTCAGCTATTAATTTGAAAGGCTCAGCACCTTGGATAGGGGCCTTTAAAGTTTGGACTAAAACCCAGAGCAGGTTTACTGCCCTATTAATATGGAAGCTAGCAGCTACCATTTCACATACATCACCTTAAGCATCTTGGAGGAAATGCAGGATAGAAATGTAAATGAAAATAGATATATGAATAAAATAATTGTAAAGATGTGATTCATAGTATTTTTTTAAAAAAACCAAAATGAAATAACAACAGTTGACTTAGTTCTCTAGCAAAATGTGATAGGAAAGGAATCAGACTGTTAAAATTTTGCAGCCCTTCATGCTAGTTAACAGTCTCAATAAATTGTTAACACAGAAGGTGGACAAACAAAAGCCAATGTAAATTCAAATTAGGAAAAAGAGCTGTGTTCCATTGTCTATTATGGCAAGTTAAGTTGCTTCCCAAGAGTGATTTCACTCTGGAAAGGAAAAAGGCTGTTAAAACAGAAACAGCCAAAATGTTTGCTCACTCTCATGGCAACCTCCATGAGATAGTTTTATTTCATTGTCTTCTTTATTTTTAGCACCCTGATGAAATCACTGCAGCTGGTGCCCAGTGTTGGCCCTCACATTAGACAGTATGGAGAGGCTACCTCTGGCTGCAAATTTAGAGTATTATGAAAGGTTCTCAATTGCTCATTATCATTACAGTATTATTTTACTGTTACCACCAAGTCTGATAAAAGAAGAATGTGGAATTTTTTCTATTTCATTTCATTTCATTTCATTTTTATTTCATTTTGTTTTTGTTTTATATCACAAAAATACTTGCCTGGTGTCATATACAATGTGCCTTGATGTGGATAGTAGAAGGTAGGGATGTAAATCTTTGACTATTTCATCCTTACATCTGAGAATGGATAATTACTGTCGTTTTCTCTCTGCTGTAGGAGAAAATGAGCATTCCTCCACACTAATTTGCTCATATTTGAATGTCCTAAAATATTGTAGAGGAATTATACAGGAAACTCATTTTGGCATCATCTAATTCCCTCTTCGACTTGGGGAATCTCTCATGTGACTAATTTAGAAGGGAGAATGAAGGAATCACAAGATAACCATAAGGCGATGAAGAAGACCTTTCTAAAAGGTGAATATTTTCATAATCTATATATATGATGGAGTTTCTATCCACATGTTTCAAGAAAGAAACTGAACCTGATGAATATTCACTGGAATCTTACAACTAACAAGTATGGATTCTCTATAAAGATTACACTGAAGGAATCTACCAAGGGTTTGTTGTCTGTTTTTAGGATCACCTTGAAATGAATAGTAACTACTCTGAGAACCAAAACAAGAGGATGACAAATAAATGTAAGGATTTTATGTAATACACACACACACACACACAGTTGGCCCATCATATCCTCTACGCCAAAGGTGAACAATGTGTGGCCTGTGGACTGCATGCTGCACTTAAGGTCATTTTTGAGGCCTTCCAGGGGCCCCTCAGATATCTTTAGAAAACCCAAAAAACTGAAATGCCCCAAATTGATGTCTATGTATGTGGGAGGTATTCCCAGAAAATTTGAGACCTCACTGGGTCCCACTGATGTCAAAATGAAATTTTACAAAATTTTATTTTTTAAAAAAGTTTGTCTCTAAATGCTTGAAAATGCACTCTAGGAGTACAGAAAGCCCCAAAAATGTTGTCTCCATGTCTCTGGAAAGTTTTGTGGGTAAAAAATTGATTCTTTTGTGGGAACAAGTACAGTGGGTGCTGCCCTCCAAGGTCTCCCAGAGGGCTAATGTGGTGCCTACTACCATACTAAGGAGCATGTGGGAGCCAATTAAACTATGACCCACTCAGCTCTTTTAGGCTGACTTTTCCCCAAAACTGGAAGTGAGTTCCAATCCTTTTTGGTTTTGAAAAAAAAGGGGAGTGGGCTTCCTGGGCCTAAAAGCAATCTTGATACAGTTCTTTCTTTGTGCTTCAGCTTTCTACTGCTTACCTAAAATGTAGTCAGTCATTTCCCATTTTTCATAAAAGTTATTATAATAGAAGTCATTAATTCTCTCATAACTACTTCAGAGTTTGGATTTAACATGCATAGGCTTCTTGAAGACATTGTTGGCATATGTGACCAAGGCCATAAATTATCCCTAGATAATTAAACAGGAAAGAACAAAAAAAGGTCTAAGAAGCTAAGCAAGACAGTCACATCCACAGTTTATTGAACTGTCTATGTTACCTGGAAATGAGACGAAGGCAATGTTTATTACCAGTCTAATGCTGACAGATTGAAAGTAAAATAAGCAGGAAAGGTGATGAAAAGCTTTTGATTTGATTTTACCCTCATCTCTTTTCTGGCTTATAAAACATAACAGTTCAGACCACATTATTCCACTAAAAGAAGGAGATCCCCAGTCTAACATATGCATGGCTTGTAGCTGGGTGACATGTCCTCATCTAGAGGGAACCATGATTAGCTCTCTTGAAGATTTAATGTGAAACCATGGTTATAGTTGGAAGATACAACTTGTTAGAACCTCTGGTGCACTGCTAATCTCTTAACAATGGTCAAAAATCTGGAGTGCTACAGTTCCAGCACCTCTCAGGTGCCAGTGTTACAACACAATGCATAAAGTTGGGTGGTCACTTGCCAAAGAAGAAGAAATGTGGCATCAAACCAAAAGGATACAGATGTATATAAAAGCTGGACTTGCAGGCACATATGGATAGAAGCAAAGTGAGAAATAATTACTGTAACTGAAACAGAAATGCAATTCATCTGACCATGGTGAAGATAACAATGCCCAGGTTCACTTGTGCAGGCTGTGCAGGCTGCTATCCAGCTGCAAGCTGGTGATATGGAAATTGAAGGCTCCTGCTGTCCTTTTTAAATTTCCTTTTCTTTAAACTGAACATGGATCAAACAGCACTTCAAGCAGGTAACTGGCTTCTGACAGTCTTTCGTAAAGAAAGGCAAGCCACCACCTTAACACAAAGGGTTTAGCTAAGTTATCAACAAGTGCATGAACAGCTTCTGATTTTTTGCTGCCTATAAAATTCTGTAAGGGACCCATCTTTAATATCATCTTACCTTGTGCTTTCCATATTTCTGGCATCACTATAGCCCCAAATTTACAGCTCTGAAACCCTCAATGCAGCCATGCTTTTTTTTATATACATTTGTGCTACACAGGAGGAAGGTGGTAATCAGTTCTTGGAGTTACCGGAATTGCTATTTGTGTGTTTCACGATTGACAGATGGGGAAAGAAGTCCTTTTACTTTGGGTTTCCTCTTTACGAAATTTAGTACTTTGGCATCTTTGTATGAGGAACCCCAGGGTGCCTTCAGGCTATATCCTTAGCCCATCTTGCACAAGAAATTAAATAAAATGAAGAAAATGATTTCTCTCAGCCAGCTTGTGCTGTCTGGGAAAATGGGATTTTCACTTCCCCGCTGGTATAAGAGATGAAAACAAAAGGTCGGCCAACATAAAGGCAGAAGCTGAATATATTTTCAGTCCAAGTCCTTTCATGTAACAAAATGTCCTTCCGGACTTTGCACAATTTATTGACTTATCAGAATAAACAATCCTTAGTTAAGAATGCAGGACACTGGGCCCAGTTTTTGTAAGCCCATACTCTGTGATTTATGTTGTTCATTTTAAAGAGTGTGGTAAATCATGTTACTGTTGTTATTGTTTTATTATTTTTGTTATTATTCCAAAGCTCTGAACAGCTTACACTAATGTATGGAATACAAAGGATGTGGTCACAGAGATTTTAAGAAATACGAATGTGCCCTAGCCTCTACTTTTCCAAGTGTACTAGAAGTATCACAAACGTTGGTTGAAGGGTTTATATAATGTAAGAATGCTCCATATCAAAGATTTTGGAGCAATGTAGAACAAGTTAAAATGAGCACTTTAAAAAATGTAGTGAAAACAAATATAATAATAAACCTGTGTCTGGAATGTATCAGTCAAGAAATGCTTGTCTGTAAATAAAAGTTTTCAGTTTGGTTGGAAAATGAAGGAATGTGGTAGTGTGAGCCCAGGATTAAGGTGAACAGGGAGAGTTTGCCTTGATTCAATGAATTCCAAATTTCCCCTCTTCCTGACCTAAGCCAAAGTAACTTACTTAGAAGAAGTACAGGCAAAGATTGCATAGGTATTCTTTTAAGTCCAGTTAGAGTGGCTTTTCTACAGGGCTTGATATCACCTCTTCTGGGAAGAATGTCCCAGTGCAATTTCATTCCCAATCTTGACTTTGACCTGATCCATTGCACTACTGATGTAATAACCATTGGCTTAAAAAATCTTATCTGCTGAGCTATGAAGGACTGTGGGGTTTTAGATCTCTCATGTCAGAAAATTACAAAATATTTAATGTTGAGTTTCTTTCAGCAGAGTTGGGAATTTTATCTTGGAAACAGATCTACAACTTGTGTTTATATATGTTAGATCACATGTGTATGGGCCCAGCAGAGTACTAATGAAATTCTCTATCCACTGATAGTGGGAAGGTGCAGCCTAAGACCCTTTTCGCACATGACTTCGAACACGAAATGGCCATGGGAGCGATGTGGAATCGTGAGGACAGTTCCACATGACGTTCTCATGATTGCGCATTGCTCCTGTAGTGATCCTGTGGCCATTGCACATTATATAATTTTCGGGTTTTTCCAGAAAATGATGTGCAATTGCGCATTCCTCCTGTGTCCCTCCTGCACTTACCTGGCTTGCGGAACCTCAGGAAGCATGATGCTTCCTCCCCCAGCACAGCACGGGAAAGTACCCAGCTGTGCTGCGGAAGGAAGAGGCAGAGCTATTGTGCTTCCTTCCATCCAGCTGGTGTGGAGGGAAGCACAGGAGAAGTGATTCTCTCCCAGAGGAGGCTTTTCATGCAATCCCCACATGATGCCAGTGACACCAGGTAAATTGTGAAAAGGGCCTAAGTTGGAGGCCAGACCTCTTGTCCATGGTTAACAGTAGTCCATGCATGAAAAAAAAATTTCTAAAGTTAAATATACCTTTTTCTTGTTCTTTGTTCAAATAACTATGGACCACTGACACTATATTTTTTTAAAAAAAAGATATTACCATATCTTCACAAGTTACAATAAACAAATAAAATTTAATTGTAGATCTAGATATCTTCAAACTATATCAAAACTCTTAGGGCACATCTTGACTTTGAAGTTGGGGCAAAGTTCACAGTTCTGTTTACAGAAACAGCAAATATCTTCTGTTGTGTCTGAAAATAGTATCTGGCAGCAAACCATTAGCCTGGATGAACTCTGTAACGATTGATAACATGCTTGTCAGCGTAAGCTAGGCCTTCTCTAACCCACTCTGAAACAGACTTTTCTATATGCTGCTAGACCTCTTCCTAGAATCTTCTGACTCCTGCATATGTTCTGGCCAATTAACTGTAGAGAAAAGGAGAGTGGGTAACTGATGTATGCAAGTATACAATGGATTTTTTTTCCAATTGCTCCTAGCAGCAACAATAGCAGAACAAGTTATGTCCCCTCTGAATAGCAGATAGTGCTGGATGAAAAATAGATCAACTGGGTGGGTATGCAGTTCTGTCTCACTTTTTCCTACTCCTTTCAAAATGGTGGAAAAATAGAACCTATACCAAATCGTGTGGCCTGACCCTAAGGGAGGAGTGTGACAGTTGCTCAAGGGGGGGGCACAAAAAGCCAGTCTGAAAATACAGCAAATGTGAAAAAGAAGGTCCAACCAATTCCAGAGTAAATGGAGAAGGCTGAAGAGGCAGGGGATGGCCAGAGTACTGCCAGAGTACTCTGTGGTATAAGAATTAGTAACTTACCTGCATGTTCTCATTTTTGTGTGTGAAATGGAGAGTGCATACATGCTATTTCTGCACGTTTTGACCGCCTTAAGGCAGCAGCCAATTCAAATGTTACTTCTGAGTTCCTGCTGGCATGAGGGTCAGGGCATAGCTCCACACAAAAATATAAACATGTGAATGTTTTACGATGTGTTTTCTTTCCTACCAATTAATATGCAGTTCTCCAGATCTGACTCCAGGGATCGTGGATGGTAAAGAATCAGTTAATCTGCGCATGTTATTCGTGCTTGCAGTCTAAGGAATATATATGACTGTAAACAGTAAAGCACATCTGAATTTATTGTGGGTGTGTGAAAGAGACAGGTTCTTACCCTTCTCTATGGCTGCTCACAAGATAGAGTAATTCACACTTGATTATAAATATGCTTAAGAAGCAGCGTATTACAAAAGATGGCTTACTGAGTGGTCAGCCGCAGCTATGGCAATTTACCAGTTTTTGAGTGGTTATCTATTTCTGTTCTCTGCACACAACTCAGTCACAACATTGTCATTAATAAAAATCAGCCTGGTTGAGTGGTAAATCAGAGATGGTATTTTCCATTTTTGGAAGTTATTTTTTCAAAGTAGCGTTATTTTTATTCACACATAACATTTGGAGAAAATTTCATGGAGATTTACCTAACTCTTTTGCCATCGTTTTACTTCAGATGGAGTAATCAGCCATCATATAGTAATAAAAGGCATTTTGTGTAGGAGGGGGATAGATTTTGTTGTGCATTCATAACACAGCTATATTTTCAATACAGGATAACTCATACTAGAAAAAAAGAAAAGAAAAAGTAGGGTCCCTTTATATTTAATAGCTACAAAGACAACAGGGAGTGAGAAGCAATTGTGCCCAAGATTTAAAATGTAGCATGTTATTTGTGAGGGGTGAGAGGACTTCATCTTCACAGCATTAATACTAATGGAAAAGTAGAAGAAGATGGCAAGGACATCTAGGTGTAAGACTTCAAAGTTTCATGCTTGCTTCACAGCAGTTTTAATAAACTGTTTTCTTCCATATGCTGTGTTCTTCTTTTCCTACTGTGAGAGACAATAGACATTTGGGGCTGAAACGAACACTAAGCTGCAGGTCAGCTTGTATATGCTGATTTGGAGGATTATAACAAGAACTCGTCCTGAATTTCAGATGGAAATGCCCACTGAGATCTCATAAAGAACTATTTAAAGCTTTCCACAATAACTTTGCAACAAAAAGGTCAAATAAGAATTGCAAGCAGGGAAGCAGCTGGAGATCTACAGCAAGATTGAAATGAAGGAAGAGAAAACAAGCCCAACACAACAAGCATGTTATCAGTCTCACCATCTACTTGGGGGAGATTTGATAACAACTTTGAATGTCCTCTGCTTAGGCTGTCATTCTGTTCTTTAACACTCGGAGCCTGTTTACTTTCACAGAGGTGCAAGTAACTGTAAGGTTAAACCCAAGACATACAGTAGAAAGGACAATTTCATTTTGCAGTCAGCATAATGAGTTGGTTGAATTCTAGCTTGCACCATAAGCTGGAATGAATGACTTAATATCCCCAAAATGTGATAAGTTGAACTTTCTGCTCATTGGGTAGTATTCCATTTTATGTGGTGAAAGTATGGTAGAGTGAAAACTGAATAGTTTAACTATAACTGGAATTAATTATGAGGGGGAACAATATCCTTTATAAGTAGTATGTCAGTGTTTTATGGCTTTTATATGGTTTGTTTAAAGTGAATACAATCATACATATGAATAACAGGGTGAATAACTCCCCCCCACCTGCATGAGCACTCGCTCTCCCATTCCTTTCTGGGGCTCCCCCTCCATGTGAGTATACTTCCCCTCCATTCTCCCCTTCCCATTCTCTTGCCTTTTCCCCAAGTGTGCATGCCTTCCATCCATGCACCAGGGCATAAGGCAAGTGAATGGATAGGGCAGCCCTGCACATGAAGAAAGCATGTGTGTACCTCCCCTCATTGTCCCTTCCTCATCCTCTTGCTGTTTGCCTGGGCACACTGCCTTCCTTCACTATGCCCAGCAAAATGGAGTGCAAACTTCATTACAAAATTACATTACATTGCAATGCATTATATTTTATACATTATATATTGTAACGAGAGCCACAGTGGTATAATGGTTTGAGTGTTGAACTAGGACTCTGGGAGACCAGAGTTTGAACCCCCACTCAAACATGGAAATCACTGGGTGACTTTGAACAAGCCATATTGTCTCAGCCTCAGAAGAAGACAATGACAAACCTCTGAACAAATCATGCCAGGAAAACCCCGTAATAGATTCACCTTAGGGTCACTATAAGTTGGAAATGACTTGAAGGCATAAATTATACTATAATCGATAAGTCCCTTGGAGCTGGACTGTGGTGGTTTAACTTGGGCCTATAAAATATCAGCTTGGTCAAATAAGGCAAAGAGGGGTTAGATTTAATCATAATGGAAGTAACTGAGGTGTCTTGTACTGGTATTTTTAAAGTGCTGTTTCCTTAGAGGTGTGTAATCATTTCATTAGTTGTGCTTTTGGTGTTTTGTGTTCTTATGAGCAACAAAAATAAAAACGAATGGATGTGTAAAATGCTTGAGTGATTTAAGGTCACAGGTCCTTTCTAGACATTTTGTGACTGAAGAAGCTACCCCGGATAGTTGTATGTGAGATGCACGCTCCATTTCCATGTGTAATGGTAATATTTGCACAATCTTCCATATCCTATGTTTGATGTGAAATCAGAACTTCCCCCATAGGTTCAAGAAACAACTCACTATAACACATCCCTTAACTCCTCTTACTTACTCTATGAGGATATGATAATTTGTAATAATTTCTCTTTTAATGCCAGAATGGGCAAATGCCCAAATATGAAAAAATATAAAAATGACATTTATACTGGGCTAGCCACTTAGGTTAGGATGTCCTTCTCCTGAAACTCACTGCTTCTGTTAGAACTTGCAGTCCCTCTGCTTTCCTACAGCCCCTTTGTACTCAAAAAACATGCTCTGGAAAAGTGAGAAACCCTCTGGAGAAGATTTGTGTGGTCATAGAGGGCAGCTGTGCAGCGGCAGAGCTTGGAGTGCATGGAGGGGGGGCAGGAGGGGAAGAGGCCATGATGCATGAGGCACGGCCACGGTGTGTAGGGGTGTGACTGCGATGCATGGGGGCATGGCCACGGCGTGCAGGAGTGTGGCTACAAGCCAGGACGCTCCCAAAACATTGCCTCCTGCGATGAACTGCTTGCATCTCCCTCTGTTCCTACGCGACTGCTGCTGTGGGAGGAAAACAGGATTCTTCTGACACTGCATATGGAAGTATGCCACTGGATCTTGGTTAAGTGTGAGAATCTGGGCTAACTATGTACATGACAGTGAAATAAGAAAAATACAGGACAAATTTATAAGATTATCCTAATGTGTTATATATTAGGAAAAACAAATATATAGGACAGTTAAAACCCACTTTATTAGAATTGCCATGAATTGTTGATATGTATTTGTCTTGCACTATATCATTACATTTCAAAAGTAATTCATTTCAATTGCTCATTCATTATAGTGTTTTGAAAGTAACGCACTAGCATTACTCACTACCATATCAAGAGGAATGTTTTGTTACTTATTGCATCGATTATTATTTTTAACTACTTTATTTGAAGGGATAGGATCCATCTATCATAAAACTTGAAAAGCTCTTGTCAAAATGACATTTTAAAATGCCTTTTAAAAGTAACCAGAAAGCTTTACATATTACACCAGTATCTTATACATTATATTAGTTCTGGTATGTAACTTCATTACATCCTCATTATCAAAAAGGTAACATCATAACTATGATTATATACATTTTATAGAATACTTGCAACACAAACTCTGATATGATTAGAGTTTTAGAAGTAGTTCGTAGGAATAGTGACAAATAATCAAGCACAAAGGAACTCATGCTGAGTATTTTAAATCCATTTTTGAATAGTTGAGAGTGGTTACTTAAACACTAAATGTTGAGCCAGCAATGCAAGTATAACATTCTCTGAAATTTCAAAAACACAATCATTTGGGGAGACAGATATAAATTTGGATCTTACTTCTAAGGGCAAAATAATAAACAAATATTTTACCTGTGGGTTATATTCTCAGTGCAGTCCGCAACAGCCTTGTTCTGTGGACTGTAATTTTTTTGTTCCTAGACAGGTTGAGAATTACAGCCCTATCATAAAAGTTGTACTTCTTTAATATCTTGATGTGGTTTTATCCTTGTTTCGTTGTGAGTCATGGTTTCTCTGATGGAGTCAAGAGGCAAAGAATATATTTTAGCTCTGGCACTTCAATATTGTTGAGACCCTTTCATCCAGATAGATCATGTGGCCTGCTAGACAGATTGACTGAGTTATACCACAAGACATTACGAATTACTGGAAGTAAACAGTACAAAGTGTTGCCTGTTATTTTCAGAAAAAAATTAAATTAATTTGGCAGTCTTTATTTGTTTTACTTTGTTCTTCTCTTCAAATTCAGCATAAGCATATAAGTTGGATGCAAAATCAGGTCAGATATATACATGTTTATGAGCATACTAGTATTCTATAATATCATTGGACCGCCTGCTCCCCAGGGCAAAACTGATAACTAGTCACTATCAAAGACCAGTTTTAGTTAGATGTGCTTGGATATAGGGTATTTGTTTGTGTACATTAGCTTCCTCAATGACAACTTACTAATCCATTTACTAAGACCACAGTCATTCCTTCTAAGTGTGGTTGCTGTAGTGTGGTAAAATTCAGATCTTTTAAAATGAGATATTGTCTCAGCATTCATTTGGAGAATTCTCTATGATCTGAAACTGTTTTGTATGGTAGCACATCTCATGAGACATGACTTCACTTACCGGGATCCCTATAGAATTCGAACATCAAGGCCTTTTCTGGAGGATGTCATCCTCCCAGCATGAGGCTGCAAGAGGAGCAGGACTGTGACAATGCTTCTTCATGACTTTGTCATGGTCTCCCCCCCGCATCTTGCATCATCAGCCTGCGTGATCACAGGGTAGATCATTGATGGTCATGCTCCCTTCCACAGGCAGCCAGTCAGGTGAGGAGAGGAGCTCTGGGGACATGCTCCCATCCCAGCAGAGGCACAGCTGGGATGGGATGATACGCAAGAGCTTTGTCTTGTGGAAAGGGCCTAAGAAATGGTAGATTTTGCAGCTATGTGGAAAGAGTTGCCAATCAAGTAACTACCAGTCTGGTAATAATTGTGTATAGAAGTGCTCAGATGAACACGTTAGTTGGCAACTATTCTTATCACATGACATTCTGGGAATGTGGGAAGACAATGGAAAGGACAATACATGATTCCATTCATACAAAGACATTCTTGCAAATTCTTATGAAATTTTGTTCAAATACAGCCTCAGTTTTGAAACTCATTTATAACTTCAACCAATATTAATCTGGTGGGTTTTAGAATGTGTTTGTACCTTATCACAGGAGCTTAGCCATATTTGATTAGAAACTTTTCCTTCCTTTCTTATTATATTAGAATCTGAGGCCACCAATTGAAATTGCACGATGGGAAATTCAGGATGGATAAAAAGAAGTACTTGCACACAATGTATAATTTGTGGAACTGCTACTATAAGATACTGTGTGGTTGTGGATGAATTCTTTACTACACCATTGCCCTACTTTGTTCACTGAATTTTATGGAGATTTCAGAAGTCATTCTTCTCCTCTACCACCTTTCTCTTGTTTTTCCAATGCATCACGCACTTATTTTTCATGAAAAAAAAATCTGTAAGGAGACAAAGGAAGAAAAGTTCCACATTAAATGCTAGTTTAGGGAGGCTGCCATTTGGACACACCTATCCTGTGCCAGCAGCCAAGGTTTACAGCTCTCCAATTAGAGTCTTTTATCAGCAGCCACAAACAAAGTCTATAACTGTTTGTTAGCCAGCTACTGGTCATTGTTTTCACAGTTCGAGTTCATAGTAAATTCAGAGCGACAGTGCAGTAGCAAAATCCATATACAAGGCAAGGGTTAAGGTTTCCAGGAACATGAGCAAGCAATCAGAATGTGAGGCATGTTGCTTCTACCAATAAGATCAGTCGTCTACAACAGCTTCTTCCCATTCCTTTCACTGTTTATATAGGCTGACAGCCTCCCCCAATTGTTTGCCTGATTGATGCATCCTTACTATATAAACCGTCCAAGTCTCCTGGACAATCTCTTTTTCACCTACACTGCTGTAAGTATTGTCCCATTCATATCTCTGTGTTGTGGCTGTTGGGAAGGGTCCTGTCTGGGTCCTAGGACAGGGGCATGACAATACCTACAATGGTGGACACTGACTTGGATGGAGTTAAATTGAAATAGTTTTATTCATGAATGATTAGACAACCTATGATGACTAGTCACAATGGCTATGTATTATCTCAAATATTGAAGGAAGTATGGTCTTCAAAACCATTTTCTGAGGATGATGAGCAGGATGCCACACAGTGTGTTCATGTCCTTCTTGTGAGCTTCCCATAAGCATCTGGTTGACCACTATGCAAGCAGGATGGAAGATGAGATAAGTCTTTGATCTGACCCAGAATGATTCTCCATATCTTCTTATGATAACAATTGAGTTTCCTGATGGACAAATTATTCACTGTTGCAAAAAGGTATTTATGAGTACATTGTAGGATTAACAAGCCCACTCCTTGCTCTGAGAGAACTGAGAGTGAACCTATGCATCTTGGTATGCATCTCAGATTTCTCTGGAATGCTTAGAAGTTCTCAGCAAAGGAACTGGGAGAAAAGTGTTCTCTGTGGGCCATAAGCTCGAGACGTACTGGTCTAACATGTCCACTTTGTAAAGCTTCTTTCCTTTTCCTTCTTCAGAATGCTGATTAAGTTCATAGTGGATTTAAAAAAGCAAGTACTTCTGCAAATAATTCTTATGTGTTGACATGTTTAAGCTGAGATCCAAACGCAAAATGTATAAAGAGAAGAGAAATTGCAGGTTGGGTGGGTGTTATTTTTCTCAGCACAGAAGAGAGGATCTGTATATTCAGGAAAAGATGCTTAATGCAGCCTCTGCGGTGGGAGGTATTTCAATCTTTGTCAGAAGAGCTTGCCACACTGAGATCACAAGGGATTCTCAAGTACCAGTTGCAGCCTGCAGTGCTCTTTTCCATATAGCAGAGAAGTGGGGGCGTCAATCATTCTTCTTTCGTGCTGACTCCTTCCCTGTTACACAAGACTGTACAGCTTCAAAGCAAGAGGCTTGCACTTCACTCTTTTTAAGGGTTTGACTTGGAGAGGTACAAAGGCAATTTAGCCAGCTCGGAATATAGTTTCCCTTCTCATCACAGGAGAAAACCACAGCCTCCGTATTCAAGGCTTTCTCTCAATTTATCATAGTTTGCACATCTGCCCAACATTGTGCTTTATAGGTAAGATAATAGTTGGGAATGGTGATGCCAAGCTGCCTAAACATATGTCGTGGTTGACACAGACAGAATACTCCCTGACTGAGGATTCTGAGAGTTAGATGCCATTGTCATGAACAATTAAGTTCCTGTCAGTCAGTTAGTACTTTATGTTTTGACATTTTGGTCTGGTCACCTAAGAAATGTGTACATGAAAGCATCAGAAGAATCTTGCTAGCAAACCAGTTTCTCTATACAAAGCCCACCAGCATGGTGTGAGTGTAGTGTCACCCTTGAATCTGCACCCCTACCAATTTTATTTTATATTCTGAGGGTGTTTCTTTCTGTTACAGACCCTCACAATCACTCTGATAAAGAACAATATCCTTATTTTTTTTCCTTTGAGGATGAATAAACAAGTAATATTTAATGCCACATAGATGTGTTGCGTTGTTGCCCTTTGAAAGGAATGTAAGAATTACCTCACCATACTAGACTACTTGAGTCTGTGTAGTACAGAATTTTTATCTCTGATAAAATGATTCTAATTTCTCTGAAAAGCTCAGAAGTTTGGCATGCTAGATAAGGCCAATGCAATTCCTTGTATTTTCCTCCAGCCTCTGCTAAGTACTAGTATATTGATTCTTGACCTCAGTTTTCATGGTCATTGACTGGATTTTCCCAACATTCTATATCTTTCTTAAACATTATCTAAGCTATGGCTGCCAAGTTAATAAACTCCATAATAATTCTAAACTGTCTGGTAATCAACTTCATTTTTAAAAACAAACAAACACTTGAACAGAGGTGTTTACCAACATGACCACTTCATGTGAATGGTCATGACACCTCATAATTACATTAAAATGGATGTGCAAAGTCCAAAATGAAAGGTAAACTGCACACATATTTGAATGAATATGGATAGATAGATAATTAGATAGAAGTAGCCAATATTTTACTTTATAAACCAATCCAACTTTGTTTTGAAGTCTAGATTAATTAATTAAATGTTAGTTACATGTGTTATCAAATTATTTAAGATTATGTGTTTCAGCATGGCTAGATAGCTGAGAGAATCACTGCACATTAATTGCCCCTGAATGTACTAGAACCTTGAGATAAATGTATAACAAGTGATATGAATGTATAATAAAGGTATCACTCATTTGTGGATTTTGGATGTTGTCATATTTTGCTGCATGGTCAACATGGCTACTCTGAATTTGATTCCTTGATGTAAGTGTGTACATGTATACACATGTGCAATTATGGTCTTCTGAAGTCACTCCAGTTGGTGAGGGTATGTGACCTTGGTGGAAGATGTGGTGCTTAGTCCTTTCCCAGTCCTCCACTTTTTGATTACCTTCAAGTGGCTTCTCGTACTTTGGAGTTCCTAAGACTTGTTTAAAGATAGCATTGTTTTCCTCAAACTAGACAAACCACATCATTAATCCACAGAGGGTACCTTCCAACTTCCCTTCTTCTATTCAGAAAAAAAAATTTTTTTTCACTGGTTGTATCTTGGTAGTTTGTGCCATTTAAAATTATGGCTGACATCCTTGTGGGCAGTTACATCATTGTAAACTGACTTATGTTTGTATAAAGTTGAATTGTGCCATTATGCAATGTTTGTATCCACAGGAGAGGAGCAACCACTGGGGCCATTGCAAAAGTGAAGCCAAGGGAAGCTAGAAGCATGGCTGTCACCCTGTTTCACTACCATGCATAGTGCCTTGATGTCCATCATCACAAGCACTAGAAAGGTTTCCTTAGAAAGGTTACTTAGAAACATAGCTACATTATACATGACAGTTTCTGATCTTGGCTATTGCTTTCATATATGGTGACTTCTCATAATGCAAAGGGACCTAAGCACAACAGAAACCCAGATTTAACAACCCTATGTTAATGTATTATTATATTCCTAGTCAAAATCAAATGCAGTTTGTTTAAGGACAGAAGTAATTAAAATTAAAATGGTGGATTTAAATTCCAAAGAAACAGACATGTCATGAAGTCCTGTTCAAAAGTGTTTTGGACTGTGATTGCAGACAACTAATGAAAGACAATTCTAAGATTCCAGAAGGGGAAATCTATGTCACTGATCCTAGTTAAATCACATGCAGAGCCAGCCCAGGGCATTTGGTGCCTGAGACAAAGGACAAGATGGCATCTTTCCATTCCATGTACAAAAGTCAAGCGGACTAGCTGTTTGACACCAGGGATGGGACATTGATTTCTCTTACCCTCCAATGGCCATTTCCATGTTAGACTGTTATAGTGCTGTTGTTGTTGTTGTTGTTGTTGTTATTATTATTATTATTATTATTTCAACATCCTATGGAATCCTGGTGTTTGCAGTTTAGGGAGGGGCATTTAGAATTCTTAGCCAGAGAGCTCTTTCGTCTCAATAAACTATAAACGCCAGAATTTCACAAGACGTTAAAAGTGGAATAATAGCACTATGACAGTCTAGTGTGGAAATGGCCAATGTCTTGTCTCTGCTCTCTGTGTCCCAGTGCCTACTACCTGAGAGGGCCAATTCCAGTGGTAGCTTGTGGCTTCCATGTCACTGGGGTGATGAATCCAGGTTCTGGTCTGAACTTTTAAGAAGCATTCCTAAGTGCTGTTTGGGAGACAAGGTTTATAAGGTTTAGCACCATGGATAGGTCTTTTAAAGTTCAGACTACAACCCAAATCAGATTCACCAACCCATTGATAGGTAGGCCTCGAAACACCAATAACCAGCTCTGTTTTTTTTTCCTGGTGATCTGAGGGTTTTGTTTTGCTTTGTTTGTTGGAAGTAGAGGCATAAAGCAAGACTGAGACCTATTTTGTCTCTCTTTTCACATGAGGTTGATGTTCATAAAGCTGTAGACTGAAGGCTGGGTGAAAAAAACCTTTTCTGGTGTAAAATATTGAGTTTCTTTAAATACATTCAAACATAACCCAATTTCATACCTGACAGTGTAAGATGAATGTAATACCCCTAACAAATCATCTGCCATTCTCTCCTTCACATAAAATAATTTTAATGTATCTGACAAGTGATAACAGATTATTTCATAAAATCAGAAAGAACAGAGTGCTACTGAATTTTTCATGAAATAAATTTCATTGAGATTCTCTGTATCCTTTCAATTCTTTTTTTTTTTTTTTTTTTTTGTGGTATGAAGAGACTTCTTTATGGAAGAAAATACAGTGGAAATAACAGGAAAATCTGATTCCTGGTAAGTTGGCTTTTGTGGCTGACATCATATCTGGCATAGAAAAATACCATAAGGTGTGCCAATGTTCAACCATAACAGTTTTTTAAAAAAATAGAGCAAGAGATTTAGGAAGGGCAATTTTCTTAATTGTTACAACATCACCTTTAAAACAATTGTTAAATATAACTTAATATTGACCTCTAGTGGCAGTGATAGTAGTAATTATTATTATAAATATGCAGACACCACTTCTGTTTAGTTGAAAGTAAGTCCTTTTGTATTTAAGGGGACTAATAAATAATCAAAGCAAAATGTCAGAGTGATGTCATTTCATAGTGTAGCTGGGGCAGCCACATATGTATCCCAAAAAGAAGATGGCAGAAAGGGACATAGACCTGCACAACTTTTGTATTTGTTAATTTATATGTGTAGACTCAGCTTTCAAAATCATGTATGTAATTTATATAGTGCTATCTCATAGGAAATGGAAATTATTAAATTGAGGCTGCCATATTTTGGACATATCACGAGATGATGTAATTAATTGGAAAAGTAAGTTACGCTTGGAGAAAATAGAAGTTAGTAGGAAAAGTGGGAGACCATACTACAGGTGGATTGAGTCTATCAAATAAGCCATCGACAGGAGTTCATAAAGAGTTGCAAGTTGACCTGATGGCAAATAACAACAGAAGCAGCAGCAGCAACAATAACCAAAATGATGCAAGTCACTAGATAAAGGACATCAGTCTATATGTGCCTTCTCATTATGCTATTGAGCTGCCAACAGTTGGTGGCAACTTTAAGGTCATAACCCCTTTTTTCCTATGGCACTTTATCTTCAAAATTAACTTAGATCAAACTGATTTTCAAATAAAAGATGCCACTAAATAGAGGACTTTCCTCTATAAAGGACACTTGCCTAACCTAAATTCAGACGCTCAGGAAAGTTGCTCTTTGAGATGACTCCTGCATTCCTTTGATCAGCATGGCCAGAAGAGGCTCTTGGAGTTACAACCCTCCTGAAGTAGCTTTTCCAAAGTCTGTTTAACTATACTTCAAAATCTGAATCACCAAGCAGAGCTGCTGCTTGTACAAGTGATGGCTGACAACCAACAGGAGGTTGGAAAAGCATTGTTCCAGTTGAGATTCAATATTTATGATATTCAATTATAGATGTAGTCTCTTTGAAATCAAATGACCAGTCATTGAGATAATTTGAGGTCTTTTGCCAGGGACCACTGTGGTTTAGGGCTCAATCCATAACCAGCTTTTTTGACCAGAGGGAGACACCTCTAAGCTGCCACCAAAGGTAAGTCAGAAGCACAATCCAGAGAATACAAGGGCAAATTCTAAATCAAAGCTGAGTAAACTCAGATTCTGGTGCTATAATCCTATAATCCCCTAGTGTCAGAGGGGGAAAAACAGGCTTAACTTGGGAGGATCCTCCTACAGCAGGGTGGGAAAAATATGACTCCACAGATGTGGCTGGACTCCAGCTTCCATCAGTTCCAGCCAGTGAAGAATGCTTGGAACTGCCATCCCATATCTGAAGGGCTACATTTTGCCCACCACTGCCTTACAGCAAGACAAGCTGCACACAATTTTGTCATCTCAGAGTTTATCCATCTAGAGCTTGGTGGATTTGGACTGACCCTTGAGGTCAACTGACTGATTGTTCAATCCAGTGAGGATCATCTGGTAGTTGTTCTTGTAAGTGATGGCATTTTATAACTCCATAAATTTGAGCAAATTGGTTATAGCTTTCTTACACTGATGATACACTAAGGCACATACAATCTAACACCTAGAAAGATCTACAAAGGGCTATCCAACAATAATCTTGCCACAAGTAATGTAAAAAAAATAATGTATTGCTTACAAAGCATCCCACGTCTTTCTCATTATGTACAAGTTTATTATACAAAAATGTATGGTCACTTCATCAATATGTTGAATGAGAAATATATGTAAAAACTTCTTATGTGGTCATGTTGAAAAGAAAACAATGGCTACTAATATATAACATTTTAATTCACAGGCCTTTATCAAGTCTGAATATAAAGTCCTTGGCTAGGGAGAACTTCATCTTGAACAGCTGAGGATGAGATAAGCCTGCTTATTAAGATACTTGATGTTTTAACATGACTAGAGTGCTGGCTTTTATATTGTATATATAGAGATCTACCTCAATGTGGATGGAGAAGACTTTCTGGAAGGCCAGACTTAAGTATGCTTGAATCCCACTGATTACTGCCAGAGAAAGTTAAACATACATTTGATTTGTCTATAGAAACGAAGGGACTTTAAGTGTTGAATGAAGGACAGAACATACTACAGGGTTTTCTAGGGGGCACAGCTAATATAATCACTAGCACATTTCAATAGCAGGTAATTTATTTCAGATGGAGAAGGCCAATTATCTGCATTTACAAGAAACATTGAAAGACAAAATAGAAAAGAATACATTTCAGTATTTATTCTAGTTAAAGACCATCTTGGTCATGGATCATTTGCTTATTTATTTTGCTATTGCAGAAGTTATCATTAGAATTAAACTTGCCTCTAGTACTTTTAGGAATGTTCACACCAGTGATAGAATCTTTTCCCTTGCTGTAAGTTTCTTGTTTCACGGGATCAGTGTGGCTCATCTATGGGGAAGCATGGCTATTCATTTCAGATGTTTCAAATGTCATAGCTTTCTCTTAAATGCCTTAGTATCCCGAGGTCAACTTTAACATTACATTCACAAATATCAGACATTACTTTACTGCAAATATGGGCTATAAAGCCGAAAGCAAAATAACAAGAGCACTGTAAAATTTCTCTAGACTTAAGCTAGAATCCAGATCTTCCCGAATGAAGTCACTTCCAACAGGCTGCAAGTAAACCATCAGAAATCCAAAGAATATCCATCCTCAAGGCATTACACCAGGCCATGCTTTGGTGGGATGAATGGAACTACCATTGATGGAACATTCAGAGGATTGGAAGCACAGCCTTTATTTTTCACAGTTCATCGTTATTTTGGCCAGGAGTGAAGTAGCCACCTCCACAGTTTTGGCAGGAAAAGTTTCTTTACTGGAAGAACAGTCCGCCTCTTCAACTGAGTTTTTGGCAAGAGATCAGGAAAAAGTAATATCTGATTTCCTTGACACTTGACTTTCCTCTTTCTTTTGAGCTTTCGAAAGAACTGTGTTTTTATCCTTCAAATATGCCAGCCAAAATAGAATAGCTCTGCTAGCGCTTTTTATTCCTTCATTCATTCACACAGCCAACCATTTATGCTTGTCCTATAAATGGGTGGTATATTTTATCACGCTGGAACCTTATATCTCTGGAAGTCATTCATTGTCCTCTGTCTTGACCTTACAGACATTTCCCCCTGTGAAAAAAAGAAGACTGTATAATATTATTCTAAGCCTGAATATGAGTATTCAGAATGGCCAGCTCAATGTCCCATTTTTTCTTCTTTTGTTAATGTTTTCTGCATAACCTTAGGTTTGGTCTAGCTGGTCAATAATTTTTCTTTGAGGAGTAACCTATGCCAAGCAGAGCTTGGGGAAGTTTCTTTCCTCCTCCCCCTCCCCGTCCTCCTCCTCCTCCTCCCCCCTCCCATTCACAGAATTCTCCAGCCAGCATACCCAGTAGCTGGGGGATTCTGGAAGTTATAGTCCAACAAATATTTTCCCAGCTCTGGTTTCAAGTTTGCTCTCCAGCTGGCTTAAAAAGAACAAATGAGGAGCAAACTTCACCCTCTATTCTGTAATGTGTGACAAGTTGGCAATCGAGTTAGGGTGGATAGTTAGCAATGTCTACAGTAACTTACTGCCCAATTTTGAGGACTTACATACTGACTGTGTAGAACATATACACAGATCTAACTTCTGCTGTTAGTACTAATTAGAGTGGACCCACTGAATCAATGAGATTAACCTATGTGTTGACTCATCATTCAACAATTACCTGAATGGGTCTACTCCAGTTGGGATTAACCAACAAGATTCCAGCCCCTGTATACACCTGTGAAAATACAGGTGGGTTTCATCTATTTTTGCATCAGCAGGCTTCTAATTTTCCAGTGAATTTTCTCCATTTTCTTTAAAAAAGGTTTTTATCTTATTTAAAACAATATTTTGAAATGCCAAACTTCTCCATACCGGAGTACTGCACTGGCTGCCCAGCAACCTCTTGGGGATTGTATGCATCCTTGCTTCAGCTGCCAACAGAATTGCTGCTGCAGTTGGCATTAAGGTTTTCTGTCATACTTCCATGCCATAGAGCCCCATGAGGCCAAGGTCTGCCAAATAGGGTTCCAATAGAAAGGATGCAGTTTTGGAAATGAGTTTTTGCTGGAGGAGAGAATTTATGCTATGCCACCTTCTCAGAGGAGAGATAGTAGGGAATTGGTGGTGCAGTTTTACACCTCAGCCCCTCCCTAATCTGCAAACCCAGGGTTCCATAGGATGTTGACAGTGGAATAATAGCACTATAACAATCTAGTGCAGAAATGGCCTTGGACAAGTGGGATGACAAAACTGGGACTGTCCCTGCCAAACCGAGTCAATTGGAAGTTATGCTAAGGGTGGTGTTTACTATGGGGAGAGTTTTGATGTATTGTTATATAGGTGAACTATAATAAGTAATATCTATACGTATTTGTTGTTGACCAGAATGTAATCAAAAGCTTATTCAGATTTTGTCTGGGAATTAAACAGATTCTACAGGGCATAACATTATTTTTCCTTCCTATTAGCTCCCAAAATTCTGTATGAAAAATGTTTTTCATTCTTTCACTCACCTTCATTTTTAGTGGCATTCTTAAGTGTAAAAAGTGTAAAAAAAAAAATCATAGCAGCAGCTTAGTAACTTTGTTACCAACATGCAAAATTGGCATTGGGTTTGATCCAGACTAAATTCAATGAACTAAGGTCCCACTGAAATCAATAGAACAAATGAGTCTTAATGTAACATAAATCTCTTTGATTTCAGGGGAAAACTAAGTTCAGCTGAGTCTGGATCCAACTCAGTGTGTTGTTGGAAGTGAAAGGAGCTATGTCATTTCCTTTGCTTCTGTGGTTCTCTCTGCAGACATTACTGGGTTGGATCTGCAGTGTCGAAGCAACTGCCTTGCCCCTCCGAATTAATCTTTAGTCCCACTTGAAAGTGATGGAATGGAACCTAGACTCATCTGAGCTCCTCTGTGTTCCACAGGTCAATGAAACTTGTGTCTTTAATTCCTCATAATGCCTAGCACCCTTCCAAGAGGCATGGGGGAAGCAATGGCAGCTTCTACTGGTGGTTAATTAACTAGGTCATGATTGTGGGAAGAAGTTTCTATGGAATGTTTTACTTTCTCCATGGTATAGTATGTAATGCCTTCCATTTTGAGGAAGTACACATGAAAAGTTTAACCAGATGGAATCTATTTTAAATTTCAAGCTGATCATCTCCATATGGTAAGCTGTTATGTGTGTCGTCGTCTTCAATTAGTATTTATAGAAGCATTTAAACATACCAGTCACTGTAGATGAATAAAATACATAGATACCTCCCTACTCACAGATTCATAAGCAAGAGAAGAAAGCAAGATCAAAAGGGAGCATTCTGGCAGACTAGGGGAAAACTGCAATGACTGAGTGAGAACAAGATGCAGGAACAAACTATACATTATACTTAATGTACAGCTATGGCTTTGTGTTTTCCTTTATTAATTGTGCATGTGGGGAAGTGTGATATTTATTTCCATGCAAGCATGAAATGACTTGAGGACATACAACAACAACAGTGGAGAAGAGGTTTATCTTTTCCTTCTCCACCCATAATCCCAAAGGTAAATTCTCCCTCCCAGCAAGGATAGAGGAACCTCAGGAACATTTGTCAACACAAACAATGCTTTATATTCCAGGAGAGGATCATGGTGCAGATCTTGCTGTGATCTTGCTAAGCACTCTTCTCAAGAAATGTATTGGTGATTATAAGAAAATCAGAAAAGCTTCAGTGAATCAAGAAAAAAAAATCAATCCTGTCCAGCATCAGTCTAATGTCTCACAGTGGCTTTTAATGCTAAGAATATGTGGGAAGCCCCCAAGTGGGGCATGATGACAGAAGCCTAAATCCAGTTATTAGTTCCAGCTAGAACAGACCCACTGAATAAACAGAGCATAAATAAGTGGTGGTCAGTGATGTACTTAGCATATTTTATCCCCTCAATTATTTTCAGTAATAATCATGAAATGAAACAAATAATAATGGCCAGAAAAGAAATTCAGACAGTGAAAATTCTCTTTTATAGGCCTTTGGATATATAATCATGTCAATAGAAATTAATTAACTAATTAATAAAAAAACTGTTGTCACCTTCTATTTCTTTGCATTGATTATTATAGTAATAGTTTGCTGAACAGTTGTGTTCCATATTCTATCCTATTTCTCTCACCCTTTTTGTTTCTTGTCTGTCCTTAACTGTTTGAAGAGTTTCATCTGTCTTTCACTGACACTCCTCTTTCTTTTGGGCTGCAGATAGTATCTTTCTGAATTTTTATCTGACAATGTATCTGGCTCCAGTCCAGAGTTCTACTGGTTCTTGGTCAATTAGGCTTTACAGTGTAAATCTGTTTTACATGGTCAATAAATTCTATAGGGATGTTCCACAGGTTGCATTTTGGCACAGTGTACTTTAGCTTTACTCTGATTTTTGATATTTGTGGTTCATCGTCTCTATCACAATTAGCTTCTGGTCTTGGATTTGCAGAGAAAATGGAGCCTCTCCATCTTCTGCTTCCAATTATGTAGTCTATTTGTAATGTTTGCAACTTTGCATTTTATTACTTTATCAGTTTGATTTATACACAACACAAAAGATGGGAGAGATGTAACAAGTCACACCTACCAATTCACTAGATGTCCATAACTTTGTATGGGTGTGGTAAAAAAAGCCACAAAAATTCCACAGGAACCACCTCCTTGTTCCCATCTGGACATGGTTTTCTGGAAAGTTGGCATGTGGGCCATGTTCTGGAATATAGAGTTTTGGTCCTATGAATCTTTTTCTGGCTTGTTGCATCACTCCCATTTATTCATCTTCAACTGATTAATTTGGAAAGGATGGCTATTTGAAAGGTTGGTGTTGTGGGCTAATTTTCTTAATGCAGATGTTTTGCCTGGAATGAGAAGCAGAAGATGGTTCCTGAGCAACTTCTGTGACTTGTAGCATTACTTGTGCATCTCCTAAATTTTGTGTCCTTGGCTTCCTGAAAAGATGGCATCCCTGCATTTTTTTTTTTGATGTATTGCCTGGAATGGGTTGAAAAAGGTACCTCCTGTGGAATTTTTGTGGTTTGTGGCATCTCTTCCACCTAGTCTGGTGTGGCTGCTGAATCTGCTGCATATGATGTCTCTACTCTCACATCAAGCAGTAACACAGCTGGGGGCGATGCCATCAATGAAAGATGACAAATAAATCATGTTGATTTTGACAAATGAATCATGTTGACCTTTTAAGCTATCACAAGACTTTTTTGTAATTTTTTCTCCAAAAGACTAATGTGACTACATCTCTGAAGATTTGTGTGCCTGTGGAATAGATATACCACAAATTCAAAGCAAGTAACAATCCAGAGTGGCATGTCTGTTTCCCCATTAACACCACATGATAAATACAAATATATAACTCATATGTACATCAAACACCTATCCCACTTACAAGTTCATGTGTCTGAAAAGGGTTCAAAAGACAATACCATACATCAAAAACAAGGAGATGTGGAATTCGCCCTTCCCAAGAACTTCATTTATTATTTGAAGTTACTTACAAGCAATCTAAACCCCATCTGCCCTTTCTCAATGAGCAGCTGTCTGTCTGTCTGTCTGTCTGTCTGTCTATCTATCTATCTATCTATCTATCTATCTATCTATCTATCTACCTACCTACCTACCTATCCATCCATCCACCTATCCTTCCATCTTCTGACTTTCTCTCATCTCCTTTCTATCTGGAAGCATCCAGTTCAGCTTTCAAGAAGCCTGGGGAAAATATAACAGTGCTTACATTTTTTTAAAAACCTCATAGTGACTGCCATGTTTTTTTCGTGTGTGCTGGTATGCTTATAACTCTGTTTGATGATGATGGTGGTGATGGTGGTGGTGGTGGTGGTGATGATGTAGCTCTTTCCAACTAAAACAAGCTCTTTCCAAGATCAGCGGGCTCTCCTTTTCTTCAGTCTATCTGTGCTTCTAGATAAGCTAGATTTGGATTTTTTTTTTTAAAAAATGAAATCTTAGAATCTGGGCTAGCTAATGATCCCAACAGGTATTGGGTACAACGGCTAGAATCTGGATTTAACGTAGCCAATCTGGTCATATAGGAACCCAAATACTGGAAAATCTCCACTGAACTCACCATTCTGCAGAGAAGAAAAGGCACCTAAGAAGGAGAAATGCAACTTACATTTTAGGACAAACGCAACATAAAAAGTAAGGGAAAGGGAGTGGGAAGAATCTACAGCTACTTGACAAGTAACTGATTTGTATTTTAGCATGAACTTCTGTGGATATCAGTCCACTTCCTCAGTCATTCCATCTGAGGAAGTGAGTTGATAGCCACAAATGTTCATGCTAAAATATAAATGTTAGTCTTAAAGTGATTGCTAGACTGCTTTTTTTCCCCTCTTCCTCCCCTTTTCCTCCTGCAGCAAGTGACTAGTAGCAGTTCTGTGAGGAAGAGGCATCTACTATTGCCCCACCCCTTCTCCTCTCTCCTTTTATGCCTGAGTCAAGGAAATTCCACAGGGAGCCGGGAGGAGGCAAGCTTGGTTAGATGAAGAGTAGGAGTTTCTCCTTCTAGATCACATTCCTGGCAGCTAATATCTGCTTCACTTTTCTAGTGCCTCCGTGAGGGAGGAGGGAGGGAGGAGCTAACACAGCACTCCATTATTTTGTCCACTTGTGGTGAAGCACCCCTGGCCACCCATTAGGGTGCCACTGGTGGTGATTTACCATATTTTCATTGATTTATTGGGTGTTACTCTAGTTGTGACTAACAAGTGGATTTAGGCCACTAACTCTCTCTCATAGTTGCTTTCATCAGATGGTATTCCAAAGCTTTGAGGAGGCCTATAGCTAACAGTGGTGGTGGCGGCAGTGCTGGCTTCCATATCAGTGGGGCAAGGACACCACTCCACGTTTTAGTCTAAACTTTAAAGCAGCTATCCAGGGTGATGAACCATATCCCCAAAATAGCTTTGGCACCATAAATAGCTCCTTAAAAGTTTAGACTAAAACCTGGAATGGATTTATTTTGCCACTGCCATGGAAATCACCAGCTGCCACTGATAGCCGTTATGACTAAAAGCTGTTGATAGTCTTAGCCTTCATGAATTTGTCTAATTTCAAATCCATCTAAGATGGAAAGCATCACCATATCCTGAACAGAGAAAATGAAGTTCATATCTTTCTAAAGGAGGAGTGAGAAAGGAGAGGAGGGTGAGAAAAGGTTAATAAACTGTGAAGTAGGTCTGTCAATCAGAAAAAGTCCAGGTTTCTAACAAAAGAATAAAAGACTGAGAGGAACCATCTGGTATAGGCAAATTTGCTAAATGTGGGATGCAGTATTTGAGAAAAGAAACAGTGAGTGACTGTGTTTCAAATGAGCAACAATATGTATAAATTTGATAAATGATTCATATATTTAAAGAACTGTTGATCACTTGAAGCACAACTATTGCCTTTTTCCTCTTTGCATCCTCTGGAAATGACTGTCCCTGTTGGCTGCCTCAACATACAGGAAGGCACCAACTCTCCATGTGATGGGAGATGAGAGGTTTCTTCTGATCTGCTCCAGAGCTAACATCCTATAAGGAGAGAGACAAAATCTCCCAGTCTTCATGGTTGGCAGACTGTACAACAGTGTCATTTTCTGTATAGCTTCCCTTCTTTCTAAAGATCTCAGGACAGTGTACAAGAAAACCAATTGAGCAATTTAAAATACTGTCAATAAATAAAAATGATTTTAAAAGGCTAAAGAACATATTAAACAATTTAACAAGTTAAGGAGAGATAAGAGAATTTTTTAAAATAAAAACAAATAAAATCCACATACATGTAAAAGTTTTGGTAAAACCAATTAAACTCCAAAAGCTTTTTCAAAGAACCACATTTTCACTTGGCAACTGAAGATCATCAACTGTATTGATCCAAATCAGGCCTCAAAGGAGAGGGTACTCCATAACTGGAGATCCACAGCAGAGAGGGCCATCTCCCACATCTTCCCATAGCACATTGCTCTGACTGATGGGACATGGAAGAGGGCCCCTTCATTGTGCCTTAAACTTTGGGCAGGTGCATATATGGAGACGTGTTCCTTCAAGTATCAAGGTCCCAAGCCCTTGGGCTCTCAATATCATTACCAGCAGATTGAATTCAGACTAGAAGCGTATTGGCAGCCAGTACAATTCCCTTTTAGTATGATGTTCCTATCAGCAGTCTAACTGCCCCATTTTTTTTTTACCTTCAGTTTCTGAGTCACCTTTAAGGGAAGTCCCACATAGTGCACTGCAATCATCTAACTGGGATATTACTTGGGATGTTACATGGACTGCTATGATTAAGTTATCCCTATTCAGGGAAGGCCACAGCTGGTGGACTAGTCAAAGCTGTCCCCAGGCACTCGAGCCTCAGAATCCACATAGGTCTTCAGTGAAAAAGATGGATCTAAGAGAACTCCCAAGCCACATACCTGCTCCTTCGGGGAGTGCAATCATATTCAGGACAGCTAGCTTAGCCAATTGCTAGACCAAAAACCACCAGCCCACAGAGCCCCCATCTCATCAGGATTCAGTTTCACTTTATTGGCCCTCATTCAGCTCATTATAACATCCAGGCTGATAAAATCTAGCAGAGGTAGATTGATAAGGTGAATCCAGGGGTCCAGCACCTTCAAAGCCTCAGCCAACTCCAACAACAAGGAACAGAGCAGGGTGTCATCAGTATACTGATGAAAAAACTCTTTATGACTTTTCCCAGCAAATTCATATAGATATTGAACAGCATAGGAGAAAAAATGGAACCCTGTGGTACCCTGCAGCTTAGTGCCCATGTCACTGAACAGGAATCTTCCAGTGCTAGTCTCTGGAATCAGCCACACAGATAGAAGTGGGATCACTGCAACACACTTCTTCCTAGTCCCATCTGACACAGATGGTCCAGTAAGATATCATGATCAATGGAATTAAAAGCCTAGAGAGATTTAGGAAGATCAAGAAGGTAGCACTCTGGCTGTCTTTCACCCAGAGTAGATTGTCAATCAGAACAACCAACCAAAGCTATTTCAGTGTCATGTCCTGGCCAGCCCTCAAATTGAATGGGTCCAGATAATCTGTTTCCTGTGAGAATACTTAAAGTTGCCCAGATGCCACATGCTCAAGAACCTTGCCCAGAAAAGGAATTTTAGCAATATGGCAGAGGTACATGTTCTAGGGGTGGGGGAAAGAATGGGATGTCCCCAATGCTGTAATCTCAGCCAGGGAAAGGTGTGATATAGAGATTTGGAAAGATGGGTTAGATATTGGATATCTAACTTGTGTCTCAGTTCTTTCCCCATCCTTCAAGATCCAGATTGTCCTAACAGCTCTGGTATGTTGGAGCTTGTTGGCAGCTGGTTGAGAGAGGCTAGAAATTGAATCCTCAACTGTGTGCTGTGATAAATTAACTAGTCACTTTGAGGAGAAAGTTTTTTGTAATCGTTCAGAAAGCGATGCCATACTTATTGCAGAGAATGAAGAAGTGTCCAGTGATCCATTTGGATAGCTTTTTAAAGATCAGTTTCGGTTTCTGAGGCCTGATGACATGGACAAATATTTGAAGGAGTTTGGCCTACCATATGTAAATTTGAACCTTGCCCATCTTGGCTGTAAAATATAACAGAGATGGATAGATCATGTGGGTCCTGCAACTAGAAAATGCATTATAGGGGAGGTGCCTGCTTCCTTGAAGGAGGCATAGATGTACCAGCTCATAAAGTGGACTTCCCTGGACTCAAAGGTATGGAAGAACTACTGTCCTATTGCTGATATCCCCCTTTCATTCTACTACTTGTTTATTTGATTTACTTTGAGAGTTTTATCCCACCCGTCCGGTAGTCACACTGCATTCACAATAACATATTCAGTAAAGAAGGAGCAAGGTTACTTCCTAGCCTTTTGGGGTTGAGTTCCTCATGCTCAGGCCAGTGGCTACTCTTTCTTTTGGTTATGCTCTTTCACAGCCTTGACATTTCAATGCTGATGAGGTAGCTATGCCAACATAATCTCTGCAAAGACTTTGTGCATGCCTTAAGTGGAGAGTTTTCCTTCCCTTAGCCCTTTGATACTTGTGAAGAAACCCCCTTCACTTAGAAGAATCCAGAACTGGCAATTTCAATCTGTCCCCAGATACTACGCTGTACTTTCTGGGAATATGTGACTTTGCTTAGCTTGCCCCTTCCTTTCATCACCTAGGAGAAACTTCCTTAAACACAACTGTAAACCATGGTGGCCATTGCCTTCCATATCAGTGAATCTATTCTGGGTTTTAGTCTGAACTTTAATGGACCCATCCAAGATACTGAGCCTTTTGGGGGGCAGAGCTTTCAGCACTTTAGATAAAGTATGGACTAAAACCCAGAGTAGATTTACTACTCCACTGGTATGGAAGCACTAGCTACCACTGCCTGTAGATCCCCCAAGAACATATTTTAATCATCATCACACAACAACACTCAATAAGTTGAGGCAAAGAATGAACAAATTGTGAATGCTAAATAACTCCATGCCTAACAAAGAATTGGAACTTCTGCTTGAACTTATCAGCTTTCTTCCTTGCCCCTTTCATGGGATCTAGGTCACTGATTTTCCCCATGCTGTGCTGTAACATCTTTCACTTTACTATTTGGGGTTAACTGGAAATGAGCTCAAACTTGCTCCAGCTGCTCTCCAGCATGGTAACACTCCCATGCTAAAATGAATGCCTTTCCTAAATCTAAAAGAATCCTCAGTATCCCAGATGATTTTTAATAATGTTACCAGGAGAAAAAAACTGTAATGTGCAAAAGAGTGTACAAAAAATGGGAGTAGGTGATGTTAACCCTAGAACATATCCTGAGGTCTATACCAGTCAGTATGTAGTAATGAACTAAGCTCAAACGTTTCTACTGAATGCCTAAAACACAAAATGCTGTGCCCACATATCAGAACTTTTTAAAATTTCTCTACAGTTCTACAAGAGAACTAACACTGTAATAGCATGTCACAAAGTACTACAAAGAATAAAATGATAAGGATCTTACCACACAACCCATGTTCTTACTTGAAAAGATCTAAAATGATGACTAAATACAGTACTGTCATATGATTCTGATCATCTCTCCTCTCCCTGGACCAGGTGCAAAGGTGCCACCAGCAAGCTGGGGCCAAGCAAAGATGATAGCAGCATGCACATTACAGCTGCTATGGAGGTTCAAATCAATGTATAAGAATTATACACAGAACTGATTTATTTCTTAGTCACTTAGGCCATTTCCACACGGGCTTAAAGAAATGGTGCAGAGCATCGTCCAGGGAGAATGTCTGCACCTGGGAGCGGACTGGGTCGGACCTACTTAGTGTAGTTCTGCACCTCAGCCCACTCTGGAACGACCCAAAGTGGTCATCCAGCATGCTTCTGAAAGACTGTTTGAAACAGGTCTTTCAAAAGCACAGAGCGCACCACTCCGTGCCCACACTCCGGTGCAGATTTGCAGGCTCACACCAGTGCAAGCCTGTGATCTGCTGGGGGCGAGCTTTAGGCTGGCAAACTTCAGCGGTTGGTGGAGAGCCTTGACCAACCGGAAGCCACCATTTTCGCTCCCGGAGCAGTGTGGAGCGGCAGCCACACACTGCTCCGGACCAGCCTGGACCCAAGCGTGGAGCCAAGAAGTCCAATAAGTACTGGCATGGGGCGATTCCCTCGCCCCATGTGGAAATGGCCTTAGTCTTACCTTTCCTTTAATGAGCTCAAGGTGATGTACAAGAAACCTGTGAGGTAGGACTTACTGAGAAAAATTAACTAATTGTAGGTCACCCAGACAATTTTACAGCTGAGTAGGGATTAAAACATGGATCTCTCAAATGTCACTCTAATCACTACACTATATTGGTTCATTGTAGTGACAGCAATGTTTGGCACACTGAAAATCTTATCGTTCATGTTTCCACTCCCCCCTCCTTCTTCAGCCAGGTCCTTACATTGTGCTGCTGGTTTATTATACTTGCAGTTGTATATTTTAAAATCCCCTAGCCTTGATCCAAATCTTTAGTGTCACCCTTTCAAATAAATGATGCTCTGTGCAGGATAGACATCAAATGACTTTCATTTTATTTCCACTTGATAGAACCTTGTCACACAATGCCTCTCTCTGTCTCTAGATATAAAGTAGGTTAAACTGGAAACCTCTGTAAACACAAGGGTCAGATGTGCACCATATGTAGAAAGACTGTTAAACAAACTTTGTTGGGCAATATCCGTGTATGTACACATACACACTCCAAGGACAGGGCAATCAGACAGACAAAGTAAGCTTTTAGTTTGCCTTGCAAATATGACAGAACGCACAAGTGAAGGTTATGGGTTTTGTAGTTAAAACAAGATGCAGGCTTTATATGGGCTAGCTTATGCCATATTTATTATCAAAAACGACACTGGACAAAATTATCTTTTTTATTTTTAAAGTTTAATTTTGGTCACATGACTGTAAAATCTAGTGAAACATATTGTCTAGAATCATTTTGTTCTGTTACATTCCTATTCTATTTGCTCTATTTATTTGTTTCACATAATGGCTTGAGTCCTATTCTAGTCCCAACTGGAGTAGACCCACTGAATCAGTAGGATTTACTTATGTGTTGATGTAACATTGGGTCATCGTTCAATGGGTTAAGTTTTGTTACAAATAGCCAGTCGGATTCAGGAGTGATAACCAAAGATGTTTGGGCAAGGTAAATAGAAAAAGCAAACAATTAGACAATAATTAGAGACACAGCATGAAATAAAATCAGAACTTGGAAAAGGCCATACCAGATCAGGGATTCTACAATTCTTTATGACCTCATTGCAACAACAAAATAACTTGTTATAGGTAACTATGCTGCTTGTAACTCAGTACTTCCAGGTACTCTCTCCCTCCCTCTTTTCTCTTTCTCACACCTGCCCCCCCACCATCTGCTCTCAATCAAATACATTTGTCCTTACTTCTTCAGTGAAACTTTGGTTTTCTATGCAAATGTGGGTCGGTGTGCACAATGAAGTAAAGCTGAGGGGATGGGAGTTGTGGGGTCCTTTCCACCACATAATTATAGCAGTATGATTCCAAATTAACTGTCATGGCTGCATCCTATGGAATCCTGGGATTTTTAGTTTGGTGAGGCATTGGGGTGCTCAGGTTGAAAATTCTAAAATTTTGTTGTTATTGTTGTGTGCTTTCAAGTAAGCCTGGTGGTGCAGTGGTTAAATGCCGGTACTGCAGCCACAAGGTTGTGATCGAGAGAGGTACTGGTACCACTCTACTCTGCTTTGGTTAGACCCCATCTTGAATACTGTGTCCAGTTCTGGGCACCCCAATTCAAGAAGGATATTGACAAGCTGGAGCAAGTCCAGAGGAGGGCAACCAAAATGGTGAGAGGCCTGGAAGCCATGCCCTATGAGGATAGACTTAGAGAGTTGGGTATGTTTAGTCTACAGAAGAGAAGGTTAAGAGGGGACATGATAGCCATGTTTAAATATTTGAAGGAATGCCACGTAGAGGAGGGAGAGGGCTTGTTTTCTGCTGCTCCAGAGACCAGGACAAGGAGCAATGGATTCAAGCTGCAGGAAAGGAGATTCCACCTGAACCTCAGGAAGAACCTCCTGACAGTCAGGGCTGTCCGGCAATGGAATCTGCTGCCTCGGAGTGTAGTGGAGTCTCCTTCCTTGGAGGTTTTTAAGCAGAGGCTTAATGGCCATCTGTCGGGAGTGCTTTGAGGGTGTTCCTGCATGGCAGGGGGTTGGACTGGATGGCCCGTGTGGTCTCTTCCAACTCTACATTTCTATGATTCTATGATTCTATGAGTTCAATCCTGTCGGGCTCCAGGTTGACTCATCCTTCTGCAGGTTGGTAAAATGAGTACCCAGTTTGTTGGGGGCAATTAGCTAACACATTGTAAACTGCTTAGAGAGCACTTGGCTGATAAGCAGCATAGAAATGCACATGCTATTGCTGTTGCTAATTTCTGAGTTATGGCAACTCTAAGGCAAAGCTATCATGGGGATTTCTACCAAAGTGGTTTATCATTGCCTTCCTCTTAGGCTGGGAGAGTGCAACTTGCCCAAAGTCACTGAGTGAATTTCTATGTCTGAGTGGGGGTTCGTATCCTGATCTTCCAGAGTCCTAGTCCAACAATCAAACTGCTGGCTCTTGACAATTCTAAATGCTGCCTAAACAGAAAATCCCAGGATTTTGTATGATTTGTACAATCTCTAGTAAGAGCTCTGAGATTTATACAATCTGAAGAAAACCAGAACATGATTTTCATAGGATGAAGTTATGACAGTTAAAGCAGATTCGTTGTACTATAAATGTGTACTCTGGAAGGGTCCCTGGTTGAAGTTGATGTGTGTCTTCAAGTCATTTCTGACTTATGGCAACCCTCAGGTTAACCTATCACAGGCTTTTCTGGGGCCTGAGAGTGTGTGGTATATCCAGTGTCATCCACTGGATTTCCATGGCTGAGTGGGAAATTAAACCCTGGGTTCCCAGGGTCATAGTCCAGTGCTCAAAACCACTATATAATCAGCACTGTGCAAAGGTTTCTGACTGGCTATTTCTTCCTCATGTGGATCTGGCTGCTGACATCAGTGAAGATTGCTAGCCAATCAACGACAGCAGGCTTGCATAGAATTCACTAAGACACTTCCTGCCTCTGCAACTGCCACTTCCTGCTTCCTAAAAAATATCCAATCAATTCCTCTGTAAGGATGTCCAACATTGCTTATGAAATATCTGATTCACTGGCCACTGGCAAGAAGATGATGTCTGGTTTGGAGGGTTCAAACTCCCTACCTTCTTCCAAGGCATTAAAATGCCAACTGTTTGAAATAAATGATATAGATTCAATCACTTCTGCTGCTCATCACCCACAGGTTATTCTGCTGGTGGGGAAAGCTGGTTTACTAGGGGGCCACCAGGGATTCTTTGGTGTGAGCCCCCTCACATCTGCAGCCAACTTTGCCTACAGTAAACTCCATTTTGTAGAGACTGGATTATGCTACATGAATAATTTTTACACTTGAAACATTATTAGAAAAGGGCAATGGTAGTCTAAGATATTTTGTTTCCCAAAGCACAGTTCAAGTGGCATCTCCTTTCTGCTTCACTTGACTAAAATTATGAAAAATATTCCTATACAACTCGGGCATAATTTTCTGCTTTCTTCTCCCTGCCAACTCCAATATGATGCCACTTGTAAGAGGTTGTTTCATTCCACTACATAGGGGAAAGCTTACAGCAAGTGTGTCAAACCTTTCTTGACCAAGGACCTGAATGTCAATATAAGAAGTGTCTTGGGGGCTGCTATCTAGCAGGGATGTTTATCAGTGCCTGTTGCTAATGCCAAGTACATGGTGGGGAATTTGAACACGCCAAACCAGACATCATCTTCTTGACAGTGGCTGGTGCTAAGGACATGGTATGGGGCCAAGGAGAGTGGAGAGCTTCGTTCCTGCTGGCTTACAGTTTAAGCTTGAGGAGAAGACTAACTAAAAAGTGTCTGTGGCCATTTCTGCATGGGGGACTTAAAATAGCGCAGTGCGTCCTCTCACAGAGGTCGTCTGCATCTTGGAGTGGACTAGGTCTGGACTACTTACCTGAGATCCGCACCTCAGTCCGCTCCGAAACGCCCCCAACTGGTCCTCCAGTGTGCTTTTTAAAGAATTGAAAAAATAGGTTTTTCATTTTTCCGGAGCGCGCCATTTCGTACCTGCTCCCTTGTGTAGATTCGCAGGCTCGCACCAATGTGAGCCCGCGATCTGCGGAGGGCGGGCTTTAGGCGTGGTGAGCTTCACGGTTGGTCAGGACCCACGAATGACCGGAAGCTGCCATTTTGGAAGCTGGCGCAGTGTGGATCTAAGACCTCGCACTGCTCCGATTCACCCTGGACAAGACGAGGGGCCTTGTGGAAGGGCTTAAGGGACAGTCCACATTGGTCCATGCCCAGAAAGATCTGGTAAGTACTGGCATGGAGCGATTCCCTCGCCTCGTGAGGAAATGGCCTGTGCCTTTTTCAAAAGAAATTGACCACTTCAGTTATACAATGCAGATAATGCTTAGGATGTGATCATGTCCAGTAAGGGTTCCTTTTTGCCTGGATGTATTAATTAATTTTAATTTAATTAATTTTATATAGGGAAATTTTTTTTGGTATTTTCATACACTTATGTATTTCTAAACTATATTTCTATAATTTGGAATTTAACCAATGGTCAATGTAGTTGTGCCCTGTGTGCCCTAACAGGACTGAAAAAACAAATATTCATCATCCATCATACCAAGCAGTCAACAGTGTCTTGCTGCTTTATCTGTCATAAATGTACACTTCACAGATGTCAACTCAATGCAGATCTTTTGGACATATGGTCAACTTAAATTAATGTATCAGTCTAGCTCATTATTTTTATGCATTCCTTTCCTGCCTTGCCTTTTCTTTCTCCCTTTTTTCTTCTCTATTTTTTCTTTCTATAAGAATACAATAATTGTTGGGAAAAAGTGTTGTGTTGTCTTGATAGAAATTTTATTAAGTTGCATTTCTTGTTACAGCAACCTTTGTAGTGTAAAGCTCAGCGGTCAAGCACATCAATACATTTTCCTCCTAAGACTAAAGAAATACGCTTTGGTGTTACCTTTGCTTTCAGTTCTGTGCTGTATCAGCAGTCTAGTCTGATAGAACTGTCCAATAAGAAATATGGAAAAATTATTTAACAATAAGTCTGTAGTTTATAGGAGCTATGATTATCTTGGCAATATTGTCAGCTTTTAAGGCACTAGTAAACCCCCAATTGCAATCAAAAGATTTCAAAATGCCTCTAAGGCAATAATAAACCAAGCCAACCTGCAGACTGAATGCTAGCAACTTTTTCAGGAAGTGATTTTCTAAGGGAGAGAGGATCCACAGCAAAGAGAGATGGGCAACAACCCCCTTGCTGTGCTTTATGAACCTGAACCAGATCCCTTCCAATAGCAATTTTCAAAGCAACACACACACACACACACACGTTATCTGCAGTAACTTGCTGGCTGTTTTAATCATGATACAGCATAAAAGTTATTGGAAATTGCCATGGAAGTTACAGTTTCCATAGCCCTAACCAATTCTGAATGTATTGGACATATGTGAAGCATTTATGGTCTTGGTAGGGACTTTAGCTTGCTTGCACAGAGGAGACTGAATTCTCCCCAGTCCCGTTTGGATGTGTCTTTGGACTGATCCACATTTTTAAGATTGTGCCTAGCTTTGCTTGCATCTGCATGCATCTGAATATAGATTTTGATATAGGTTAGCCATTTGTGTAAAAATATTCTAGCACAACTCAATGACTTCTGAACTGGACTGGTAGAGATGGCCACTGCCTGTAGATGTCTTATTCAAGCATATGGTAAGTGACCTGTTGCTATGGCATGAATACATGCCTAATTTCTTACAGCAGATCTACAGCCTTCTTTCTGACACACAAGGTCTTGGCTTAGCAGAAAGACCAGCTTTGCAGACTTCAAAAGCAACATTTCCAAATATGCACTATGAATCCTTCTGGCTACAGTCATGCTCGGCGAGAAAGCAGCAAAAGGAAACTGGTAAAGGGCCAACAAAATGAATGATGCCCAAAAGGCAATGAAAGCTCCTTCAACATATATATGCACACATTTTTTCCATGTAAATACAGCTGGTGGCTGCATCCATCCCTTGGCTCTCTCTAACTCCTGTGCTTGCCTGAGGGGTTCCTCAGTTTGTGCTTTTGGGGAGCTTGCTATTTCTGTAGAAAAAGAAAAGGTAGCCACCAAGAAAGTATTCTGTATGATCCTAAACCAGTTGTTCCTTAGAAATGATTGAATTAAGATTGTAGGGGGTTAATGAGACAGACTGAATGGATAAGAATGCAGAACACTTTATTGGTTTCTTTATTTATTTACCTTAAAGCAGGGCTGGGCAAAGTGTGGCAGTGGAGCTTCATGCAGTCCCAAAGGCTGTGTGTGTGTGTGTGTGTGCACGCGTGTGTGTGTGCTAGTGCCCTCCAAATGCCCCCCAAGTGCAATTCACCAAAGAAAAGGTGAATTATCTTACAGCAGAGGCAATTTACTTTATAAATTATTCTCCGTGCATCACTATTTTTCTTTTTCTTTTTTAATTTTCTTTTTATTATAGTAATCCCTCCACATTCACTGGGGTGAGGGGCACAGGACCCCTATGAAAGTGAAAAAACCATGAATAACTCTAGGCCCTCCCAAACCATATTTAAAACACACAAAAATATATAATCACCATATTCAACCCACCATGAATTCCTTTGAGGCATCAGAATTCCTTCACAAGGCAGAAGTGGGTGGCTGCTGAGGCTTCCTGCCACTTCCACTGCTTCCCCACACCATGTTTAATAGGGACTCACAAGCCTTGTTCACAGTTTCCCAGTTTCATGAGGCTTTCAGTCCCTATTAAAAATGGCACAGAGAGGCAGCAGAGGTGACAGTAAATGATCCATGAATAATCAAATCCTCAAAAGTGAAACCCACAAATGTGGAGGGCTGATTGTACAAATTTAAAAAAAGAGAGAAAGGACATAAATGAGTCTTCCATAACATCAGAAGGGAACTTCTAGCCACTTCCTTTGGGAGAAATATTTTATCGTAGCCCAGGTGTTCACCTTGAGTATCCCATGAGCACAGTATTAACTTTTGGATCCACCAAAGTTGCCTCCATCCATGTCTTAAACATTCCTTTTCAATTTTTCAACATTTTTTATGTTTATGAATACTTTGTAGACCAAAATGAATGAGAAGTCACAACCAACAGAGGGGAATCACAGGGAAGCATCTTCTCAAGGGTGCTTCCTCACCTTCTCTTGAAAAGATCTGGTAGTGAGAAGGACATCATTTGGATATACAGTGGGAGACCATTGCTTCCTTACCTTGATTGAGGACTCAACTTTTTCTGCATTATGCTGTTGAAGGCTTCTTTCCCCACAACTGCATGTCTAGACACATCCACACCTTTAGGATTGACTGCTAATATGTGAACACCAAACATTCAACTATATAGGAAAGGAAGGAATGATTGGGCAGGGGAAAAGAACAAAAGAAACGCATGAAAAAAGCAAAACAATTATTCTAATGATAACTACAACTTCACAATAAGGAATTTATTTCTTAGTCCTACATTACTGCTCACCTCTCATCTTCTCTTGTAATCTATATGATCAGATAGGAGTACACTTTGGTAGATGCCCTTTATGTTCTATGGTTACATTGATGTTACTCCAAAATGTGAGTGACTCAGGGGTCCACCCACAATGCCAGTGCCTCCTTGAAATGGTGGTGAATATTAACTCAAAGAGGTGGATTTGATGGGGGGGGAGTAACCTTATGATATTTTTTTACACCTATGTCTATTGGTACTAGTGCAGGGGAGAACCAGCTGGAGATTGAAACGTAAGCTTGTTTGCTTTATTGGGGGAATTGCGATCACACATATAAGCTCAAAGGAGTCATGCAATCATACAAGTCTAACTGAAGGAAAAGTAAGGAAAGGTTTGGACAGCAAGAGTTTAAGGTGAAGTGAGTGATATTTACCAATCTGGAGAGAAGCGAAGCAATTGTAGCTTAGTTCAAGGGTAGTACAAATTGGAACTCAGAGTGGCATAGTGATGGCCAGTACACCAAAAGTACTACGAGTTAGCTAGTCCAAAGGCAGGATTTAAATACACTATTTCTACCTGGAGGGAGAAGGTGTTAATGGCTCTTTGACAGCACAAACAGTGGGGTCCAGAATGGACTAATGGTCTTAGCATTAGATAAAAAAGGACTGATGGGAGTAATAATAACTCCTTGGTTGCTGGACAGGAAAGGGAATAAAGGAAGATTTTGCCGAGTAGTGGGGAGAGGGTTGAAGATCTTTAGTGTAGTTCTGGATAACTTTGTCTCTGGACGTTGAGCTGTTGGTGGACATTTACAAGGCCATTGTCACTAGAGTTTCCTCATGATTTCCTCAGTACGACCTGGCCACGCCTTGCAGTTTTGCCTGATCTAGTTCTCACACATGTTCAACCAGTCTTTCCTCTTAGCCAGCATGACCATAGCAGTGTTCAATTTATATTTATACCAATTAATATTTGCCAGTTAAGTCATGTCAAAATGTGGGGGTATACGGCCTGCTAACACTGCAAGAACTAGAGAAAAGTGCTTTCTTAGAAGTCGTTTCTTAGGAAGATTTGGGCATTTCCCAGTTCAGGTGATACTTCAAATTTACTTTCCACAGTACCACGCATCTGAGTATGTACAAACCCCTCTCCCTCCATGGCACTGCCTGTCTGTGGTGATGGGATTGCATACTCTTGTGAGGCAAGAAGCTACATTGATGGTACTGCTACTGGTAGTGTCTGAAAAGGCAAAAGCAAGGTTACAGTTCAACATTAAGAAAGCAAAAATCACCTCAGATGATTTATACAAGTTTCAAGTGGAGAGCAAAGATATTGAGTTAGTTAAAGATTTTCTATGCTTGGCTCAGTCATAAATACAAATGGAAACTATGGTTAAGAAATCAGAAGAAAACTAAGACTTGGAAGGGCAGCTGTGAAAGAACTAGTGTAAAGATATATCATTAAGTACCAAAGTCAAGATTATCCGTGTCATAGTATTTCTGATTTCTATCTATGTTTGTGAAAGCTGGAAAGCAAAGAAAGCTGACAGGAAGAGAATTCATTTTATTTTTTTACTTTTTTAGAAAATTTTTATTTAAATTTCCAGAAAAATATACATTGGGTATATTTCATCTCAAATGTTACCCTTCCCTGCCCTCCCTCGTATCAAGTTTTTTTCTCCAGTTGAATCATACAATATATTTTCTACCCTACTATTTCAATCAATGCCTTCAGATTTGGAACCATTTCCTTATTTCTCTCCATTCCCTTTCAAATTGCTGAATAGGTTTATTCTTTAATGAATTTGCAAGTTTCTCCATCTCCACCATGTCAATAACCCTTAATTTCCATTCGTCCAAATTTATTTTAATATCTTGTTTCCAATGTTGAGCATATGTTAACTGAGCTGCTGTAATTAAATATAAAATTATTTTTTTATGTTTTCTAACCTCTGTCTTTGGTTCTATCATATTCATATTCAATAGATGTAGTTTAGGCATCATTTCAAAGTTGAATTTAAAAATTTTCTGAATTTCATCATGTATTTCTTTCCAAATTTTTTTTTGCTTTTTTACAAGTCCACCACTTGAGGAAAAGAGGAAGACTATTACTTAGGTGCATTGATTCAATCAAGGAAGCCACAGCTCTCGTTTGCAAGACCTGATACATCTGTTAGTAACAGCATCTCCTGGAGGGCTCTCATTTGTAAGGTCACCACAAGTTGAAGCTCACTTGATGGCAATTCGCGATGACAACAAATCCCTCCATCACAGCAGTGCATGCAATCTGATACTTAATGGAATGGTTTCTGGGTAGAATTGTTGAAACTTAGCAAGAGCGAGATCATAGATGAGGTAGCAGAACATTGTCCTAATTAAGAGAGGTTCACCCTCTTGTCTTCAGTTACAGTTACTCATAGTTATGTGATTGTATAAACCTGTAAAACAAATCAGTATATTTAAAACTTATTTTAACTTTCCCTTTCAGGAATGGGTGAAGCCTTCCATTTCACTTTTCCCCAGATTGATTTTTTAAAAAAAATTACAAGGCTTTGCATTGAAAAACAAATGAAGCAATATTCTCAGTAAGCTGCACTGGCCAAATTTAAGAGCTGTTCTCGGCAAGCAGAAAACCGTATTGTACCTATTGAAAACAAGACTGCTACAGATGAGGAACCTATGAGAAGAAGAGTTAGCAAACCTGAGTACCAACAACAACATGCATGAATATGCAATGTTTCAAATACTGTACAGATTTTTAAGAGCAAAATGCTCAAAATCCTAAGGCTGGGTGGATGAATCTGCCAGTTCAGTTTTCTCTGACCTTCATTATTATTATAATTATTTTTAGAAATTTCATTTTTTCCTGTGGAATGTTTTCATAAAGAAGTTGACACATTTTGATTCACATCAGTGCAAATTGTAAAGCATCTTTCCTTTTGATGTTTTACTCAAGCATCTTGTGATATTTCTCAAAACTGGACCTGAAATACTGTCACACCCACATGTTAAATGCAATTGTTAACCATCCCTACTTTGGATGTTTCAATCAACCATCTGGTGACATTTCTAAAATCTGAACTTGAAAACCTGCCACAACCAAGTGTCCTATTTAAAGTTATTTAAGTCTTGTTTAAAAGACCTTTCTTCCACACTGGAATCCACACAACATACTGGCACACAAAGCATTTACACATGATTTTAAAGCACACTGGAGCTTTTATGCATAGGCCTAGGCCTCTGAGTATGTGAACCAGACTTAATGGATCATGGATTGTTTGTATATAAATGCATATTCTGCGATTCTCTTTTTATTTTTAAAGTAAGCCTTTATAGCCTTTTCTACAACAGACATTTGCATGCACATCAAACAAAGCGATTGGAATAACCTGACTTTTACTGAAAAAGCTTTAATGTTTCTGAAGTATTTATATGTTTCATAAATATTCATAGCTATTATTCACTGTTGACAAGCATTTCTTGAACTGTCTTGGCAAGAATAATTTACATTCATTTTGGGAAGTAGCTGGAACTGATAATCGGACTGCTCAGGAACTTCTAGAAATATGAAATATAATCCTTAAAGGGGGAAAAAAGCCTCTGTGATGATTGCCCCCGGAATGACATCTATGGAGGACAACGAGATTATAGTCTTCAAGCTGTAATGAGAATGGCTTGTGTTTGCTATTCCTCATGCACGTTGCAAACCTGTCATGAAAATGGATTGCCTTGGTTTGGTACTATTTTTTGTTCTTGTCATGATAATAAGGCATCAGAAGTTTAATGTTCAGTATAGCCCGTGAAATACAATAGTATATAAAGATGTGTGGATATTAAAATGCTTCCAACAGCAACCTCTAGCCTTTATTCCAGGGTTCCACTAGCCAAGCTGTAAAATGATCTCTACTCTTTTAGCCTTATTGCCTTTCTGTTTATGAGATTTATTTTGTAATTTTAAAGGAGATGCACAAGCAAGGTAAGATGGAACAAACTTTTATGCTTGCTGAGTTGCATCTCTGTACAATCTACATGCAGAGAACACCCCTGACATAGGAGACTTCTTGATGAAGAGCTCTATAGGCATGTTGGACCGTCTGTACCTCTTTTCGTCAACTCCATAGCAGTCAATTGGGGTTTCTTTTCATTGTTCTTTTTTTTTTCACTATTAAGTTCTGTGCATCCAAACTCAGAGAATACTTCCAGTCTTAAATTTGATTCAACCCAGTTTTTTAAAGAATCTTCTGCTTTTCAGGAAATGTGCACACATTTTTTTCTACACACTTATCATTAATCTATGTATTTTGGTATGCAATTTTCACCAATGTGCACATTTTTGTGAGTTTTTTTCTAATACATACTGCTCTTTTCTTTTACACACTTATATGAATGCATTTTTGATTGTTGCAAAACTCGAAGAGGTGTGAATTTTGAAGGAAAACAGTGTTAATCTGCACTTAAATGACAATCAAATGAATTTTTCCACCATCCCTTCCATAGATTTTACCATGTAGTGTCGCTTCCATTGTTCCCAAAATAGGTTTTCCTGTGTCTGCAAGCCAGGAGGTTTAAGATTTTGTATTAAAACATCACCCGGATTCCCCCACATCACATTGTTCTGATCCCCCCCCCACAAAAAACAAAGGCCATTTCCACACTACACCGTTGTTATGCTATTATTCCACTTTCAGCCTTTGGAGTTTACTGAGGCCAAAGAGCTCTCTGGCTGAGAATTCTAAAGGCCCCTCCCTAAACTACAAGCCCCAGGATTCCATAGGATGTTGAAAGTGGGATAACAGCACTATAACAGTGTAGTGTGGAAATGGCCAACAAAAAAGGGGCAGTGCTAAAAACAGGAAGTAGAATTCCAGCTATATTCAGTTTTGAGCAGATGGTGTTGCTGAAAATTGGTTCCCAGACTGCCGGTGCTTGAAAACTAATCTACAACTACATCACTTCTGAATCCCCCATGTGTCATGAACATCTTCATCCACAGTCACCATTCAGGAGCTCAATAGATGATGTCTGCCTTTTCACTGCTGTGATGAAACTGAGTTCTACTGATACTGAATACTAAAGCTTTAGCAGTTTGGCTTCCATTTTAGAAACAGACTCCAGTTTGGAAAATAGATAACACAAAGCTTGCAAAGCAGTTGGTGGCTTGTTTGTTTTATTCCTTGCCCTGGACCACTCCATCAGACTAAGGAATCAAGACTGGATTCCTTCTGGGAATGCTTCTGTTGTCATTCCTGGTATTTGGTGATTCCTGGTTAAAATATTAACAGTCTTTGTACTCTGGTAAATAGGTGATTAACCAGTGCCTGCTGTTATTCAGGGGAAGATAATTTACACCAGGTCAGAGCTATCTGCTCACTGACAAATTCTATGACAAAGTACATTGAACAGCAGCACATCAGAACTGTTCTTCTTTTCTTGCATGGTATGTCTGCTCTTTAAAAATAATAACCATTTGTGGGCACAGAACCTTGCAAAGAAGGTACACTCTCTGATGTGAAAACCTCCTCCCTGGAGTGTTTTAGTAATTCATTTTGGAGGCAAATTCTACTCTGAACATAGTCAGAGGTAATTCTTGTTCATGGTTTGCATATTACACAGCTAGGACCTGACAAAGAAAATGATTTATGTGGACTTACCCCGAGTCAAGAAGGCACAACATCACATTACTCCTGTGCACAATACTGTGCTAGTGTTGGCATAATTGTCCAGTCTCTCAGTTCATCAGCTGAAAATATGCTTTTTTGTAGTGCTATAACTGTAAGCTGCTGTGAGTCACAACCTTGGGCATACAGATAAACCAGCTGATTGATTGGTCTCCCAAATATCTTCTAACTCCTGTCTTCCCATTCAGATGGTATTAGTTGCCAGTTCATAGAATCATAGAGTTAGAAGTGAGCACAAGAGCCATTAAGTCCAATCCCACCCCCCACCAACATGTAGGAATATACAATTAAAACACTCCTGACAGTCTCTGGAGTTGCAGAAAACAAGCTTGCTCCATTCTCTATGTGACATCCCTTTGAATATTTAAACATGGCTATCATGTCACCTCTTAATCTTTTCTTCTCCAGGCTAAACATATCCAGCTCCCTAAGCTGCTCCTCATAGCACATGCGTTCCAGGCCTTTTAGCATTTTGGTCACCCTGCTCTGGACAAGTTCAAGCTTGTCAACATTCTTGAAGTTGAATATTTCAAATGTGGAATGTGGTTGCTTCAGCATAGGCTCAGTGCATCCATTCCAATGAACAAGCAAATCTGGGACTTTGGCCCACCATTCTGCCACTGACCACCATCCAGCTCCAATATAGTAGTGAAACTGGAGCTAGCCACAGTAGAGGATACCGCACTGTAGTTGTATTGCTTAAATCACATGTCAGCTGAGATCTTGTCCCTTAACAATACATATTTACCTGAAAGGAGTCTCCCTTCCCACTGGGTGAGTGTTTAGTGCTCTGTTTTGGGGTAGCTGTTGTTGCTGTCTGCATCTTTATAATTTGCCATTTTACTTCATAAGAATTCTGCCAAATAAGAATTCTGCCGAAGACTTTAAGGTGACATTTATTATATGAGAAAAGAGAAAACTGTGGGTGCTAAGCTGACACCACTGTTCTGATCTATGCTGAGCAGGTACCCACTAGACAAGCCAGCAGTTGCATCACCAAGAAATGCTCCAAGAAAGTAAATGCCTCTAACCATGGCTGAAAGTGAACTGTGGCTTTAGGAGAACTTCTACCGAGTCTAGTTTTCTGAGGCTCACTCCCCCCACACCCCACAAGAAGTATGAATTTTAAAAGACCACCAGTCCCACACTAAATGCAAATGATTCTCTTTCATTCTGTGGACTACTGCTGTGCATATTCCCAGTGCTGTTGGACAGGCATGGTGAGAGGTGAGACACACCTGATTCTTCAGGCACATCAAGCCTAGAAGATGGTATCCAATGTCTTCCTTTCAGTCCCATAAGCTCCTGACCACTAGCCTTAGGTTCAGTGTCAGGAAATTCGTCCGGTCCCTTGGCTAGTTCGTTTTCCTTCAGACGGAGGCCTTGACATGCGCGCGCATGCATGCACACACACACACACACACATATACTGCATGTTGTGCTAAGTACCTTACAACTACCAGATTTTATCATAAGAGCCCTGTCTAGGGTCTTGACTTCTGCAAGTTTCTGAGAAATTTTTCAAAACTTGTAGAAGGAAAAGACATTAGTCCAACCTTTTGAGAAGAAAAAAATAAAAAGGGAAAAGCATTAAGTGATTCTCCCAGTTTAGAAATGTTATTTTGTGTAACACAACTCCTAGAATTCCCTAGATGGCATGGCCATGTGACGTCCTCTTCCACATCTGACTTTGCCATTCTTAATCTTTCTTTCCTCAGGTTGCTTTTTCCCTTTAAAAACAAGATTATGAGCCTTTCCACACTACACCGTTATAGTGCTATTATTCAGTTTTCAACATCCTATGGAATCCTGGGGTTTGCAGTTTAGGGAGGGGCATTTATAATTCTCTGCCAGAGAGCTCTTTGTCCTCAATAAACTACAAACCCTAAAATTCCATGAGATGTTGAAAGTTAAATAATAGCACTCAAACAGCGTAGGGTGGAAAGGCCCTGTGTCTCAGTTGCAGATGTTTCTCTGTAGCAAATATCCCCTTAAAAAAGACTTCCCACAGCAACTGAGTTTCTCTATCCAACTTCAAGAGGACTGACACCAAATGTAGAAACTACTTTAATTATAGAGACTGTACCATAACCAAAGAGTCATAAATAAGAGGTTTTGTATATCTGTGCATATGTGCTGTTTCTTTTTTAAAAAATCACTAAAAGAGGACTTGTCCTTTCATTCCGCCATTAAATTTACAGTGGAATACTTACTTATCCGAATCTCTGTCCGTTTGCTTTGAGTCCTTGATCAAATGTGAAAGGGACCAAAAAAATTCTGATTTCATTTATTATGTCACTACATGAAGATAAGCCCTAGAATTAATTCTTCTTTTCTTTTTCATAAATAAACAGTGTGATTGCTCATTTAAAGATGTCATTATGAAAAAGGATTTATTTAGTCACACTTTGGGGGACATGTACTTATCAGAGCAGTTAAATAAGTTAATCTAAACAGCTTAAAACCAAAGTTATGGGTTTTCTGATGGTTCCTTCCAGGATCATCACTAAAAAAGCTCTAAAACTCAGCTACAACACAAGGACTTTCATTCTCTGTTCTTTGATTCTAAAATGAGGTTTGCTTGTCCAGAAAACATTTTGGTTAGAGCTTCCCCTACCCTCCATCTTACTCAGCAAAGAAACTTTTGGTGGACTTCCTCCATGCCTACATTTGTGTATCTGAGTAAACAACACAACAAACTGCCCTGGACGGTTACCAGTTGCTTACTGTTTCAATTTCCCACAATGTCTTGGAGTCATACATGCTTGTTAATAAAAATGGTGGCTAGTTTTCATATCTAACATAGGCCATGTATGCATGGTAGGTAATTAAAATCACAGCTAGTTTTCAGTCCCATCACACACTCTTCAACTTTCTGGATTTGCCAATGACAAGCCTGATTAATTAAGCCAGGCAGAGAGAAGGAAGGCAAGCACTTGGACAAAAGGCAGGAAATGGGGAGGGGAGGCGTGGTCTTGCCTTCCTTCTCCCCTTCGTAGCTTCCCTCTCCCATTCTCTTCCTTTTGGCTCTGGCACTGAGAACTTGCACTGAAGAAAGCAGTGAGGGAATGGTGGAGGAAGGTTCATGCAAGCTTTGCTTCTCCGCTCCGGAGCTCCCCTCTCTCTTTCCCTTGTGTCTGGCCCCAGTGCACAAAAGGCAAGGGAATGTGAGGGGGGAGCCCCAGAAGGGAATGAGAAGGGGATTGTGGGGTGGGGGAGAGTGTTAATTGTGGCTTTTCCACTTTCATGAGGGTTCTGAATTCTAGACCCTCATGAAAGTGGAGGGACGACTGTATTGTACTCAGGTTCTTAGCCTTGTATGAGACCTCCTAACATTTTGAAAGTATATTTGCAGAGGATATAGAAGAGAGAGTAGGATTTAGTTCACCAATAGTGTTGAAAACATTCCTGTTTTGGACAAAGACTGAGACTAGAGCTTTACATGCATATAACTTTATATGAATGGGCTCCCTGGATATAACCAGAAAGCCAGGGACCAAAGGATTCCTCATAATATGAAAGTGCTTAATTACTTACTTGGTTGTCTCTGTGTAGGCCAATCTTTATTCCTTTTACTTGCGGAGGTTAAGCAACAAGGGCTTAAATTTAATGCCATGGTGGCACAGCACTACCACGGTGATGTAACTTAGCTGGTCAGTCAGCAAACAGGCTTTGGCCATGGGAATTGTTGTAGAATTGCTTGTATAGATGTGGGATCCAGTGTAATAGCCACATAATATATATACATATTATTGCTGCTGTATGCTTTCAAGTCATTTCCAACTTATGGTGACCTTAACACAAACCTATCACAGAGTTTTCTGGGGTTAAGAACGTGTGAGGTCACACAGGGGGTTTCCATGGCCAAGCAGGGAATTGAACTCTGGTCTCCCAAGGTCAGAGTCCAAGGCCATTTCCATACTAGACTGTTATAGTGCTATTATTCCACCTGCAACATCCTATGAAATCCTGGGGTTTGCAGTTTTGGGAGGGGCTGTCTGGCCTCTCCGAAACTGCAAACCCCAGGATTCCATAGGATGTTGAAAGTGGAATAATAGCGCTATAACAGTCTAGTGTGGAAATGGCCCAACACTCAAACCAGTACACTACTCTGACTCTAAGCATATATTTAAACATATATGCAAGTCTTGACTTATGTATTATTTTTAACATACTAAACACTTATTTACACCTAGCAACACAGAACATTAATTAGCAATGTGGCTAAATCTTTATATTAGAATTACTTTGAAACCATTGAACCTTTGAAAATGTCAACAGCCAGACATAAAAATCACATGTCCAGTCCTAGATTAGTTAGAGTGCGTGAGAGATTTCATACTCTTAATAGGAAAGAGAAAAAAACATTCTGTACATGCTCAGTAGGATCTTCTTCACTAGTCATATATGTCTTCCATCACCGAGGAGATGTGATATGGTAAAGCAGGTTCCTGTTTTGAGTCTTCTCTCAAACTGAGCCCTGAGTCTGCAGTGGTTTTTGTCCATATTTACTCTCACAGTGTTAGGAATTTTTAAAATATATGTTTCATTACTTTAACCTGCTTAGAGGCAGCCATCCTTATTTTTAACTCTCATTTGGAACATGTGTATGTTTGGTTTTCCTTCCTTCTTCTGTGTCTGTCAAGTGTCACCTTTATTCTTATCCTCAAAGAGGCTTACTGACCCACTTTTGGTGACTTTGCCTTTGGGGTGCTCTAAGAAAGGCATTACACGAATAGAGATTTTGGCATTTTCCTTATGGCCAACCTGGTACCTGTGTGCGTGTGTGACCCACTTCTAGCAATTCTAAGTACTCTTGGGAAGACCACTTGCCAAGTAAAACAGAATTGTTAGGTCAATGCACCATCAGAAACACACACGAGTTGTCATGTTAGTTTTAGACTTTCTCAGCATCAGCTTCTCTACAGTATGGTTGTACAACTACTGATAGCCTCAAGAGCCATGTATGATGATGGCTGAGGGTTTGGTGATGGCACATGTATGCATGCAGGCAATCATATATGCCAGTGATCCTTTTTTTTTCACTGGGCAGGAATAGATAGACTTCTCTCCACCTCATTCCTTAGCAGTCCAGATGCAGATTAATCTTGCAGATCTGCTAGCAGGAGCAAGCCCATTTCCACACTAGCCTGTTCTAGCGCTATGATTCTACTTTCAATATCCTATGGAATCTGGCCAGCCCCTCCCGAAGCTGCAAACCCCAGGATTCCATAGGATGTTGAAAGTGGAATCACAGCACTATAACAGGCTAGTGCAGAAATGGGCCAAGGAAAAAATAATCTGTATCACATCAAGAAAATAGGGGTGCCAGGATTATGGGGGTCTGAGTACCCCAAGAGGGCTGCACATACAGCTCTGCATGAAGGCCTTGGATCTTTAACATTTCATCTCCTGACTTATATCAGGAACTGGAAACCCTTGGACCTTCACTTGTTTTAGACTAAACATGGCCAATGATAAAGGATAGTGGGAGTTGTAATCCAAAATATGTGGATGGCCAAAAATTTCTGGGCCCTGAATGATGTTATTTCCTTATTGTGAATATTCTTCACCCTTTCCTTGTTGACATTCAAGGCAGTTTTCAATAAAATAATTAAAAAACACCAGTACATATTTCACACAGAAACAAAACCAAGAATAAATCAGCATCTTAAAACACAGCAGTCTGCATAAATGGTCAACTAAAAATAAACAATGCAGTGGAGAGCCAGTGCTGTGCACTGGTTAGAGTCCAGGATTAGAACTGGAAGAGACCCAGGTTTAAGGCCCTTTTCGCACCTTACCTTTGTCGCGAGAGTGGGGAGCGGCGCTCACGCGAGCAGCCATTTGTGCGAGCCGCTCACAGCAGCCCTTCTGCCTCCCGCATCGGCTTGCCGGTAGCGCAACTGTCGCGCTAGCGCCCCACCCCTTCTTTTCGCAGTGCAGTCTGGGAGGTGTAGGCTGCGCTGGGGGAAGGAAGCGCGACTGCCCCAGCTCGCCGACGCACCACACGCAGGTAAATGTGCGAGGGCACCGCGAGCATTGCATGACCGCTCAGTATTTTCAGCTTAGAGCCGAAAATAAGAAAATGCGCGAGCACCCCGCTTTAGCCTCCTGAGCGTCACGTGAGTGGGAGTGCGTGGTACGGACTGATGCTCCCATTCATGCGACGCTCAAGGGGCGCTAGCGCAAAAAAAAAATGCGTGCGAAAAGGACATCTGTCTCCACTTAGCCATTAAACTCAGTGAATGGCAAGAGGCCAGTCATTCCCTTTCAGCTAAGCCACCTCCCAGCCTTCCCTATGTCACAAAGTTGCTGTGATGATAAGGGGAGAAGAATCCCTTGTGTACTCTGTTGAGATTCTTGGCTGAATTACGGGCTATCATAACAAGGCAGCAAGCATCACTATAAAGGACAACAGGGTAGCAAGAATCACTGTAAAGTCAAGGAGGATAGGACTGACCTTACTGGAAATCTAAAATATAGTAAAAACAAAGGGTCCAGATGAATACACACAGAACAGGAAGTCCTAATTATATGCATGCATTGAAAAGGTAATCTCTATTGAGGCATCTATTTGGAAGACAGTTCTAAAGCTGGAAGGGGAAACATCAGGCCACAGTGGAAATCTTGTTCTCTTGAGGTACCAATCTGGCCCTCTGGAATTCCCCAGAAAGCCATGTCCTCTTTCTCACGATGCTATAATTTGATGGTTTTGCAGCTTTGGGGCACCCCTTTGCTCAGTCTGAAACACTGAAATGTCTCTCTTATGGCACATTTACTGGCACTTTGTGAGCTTCAAGCTAAACAATGCTTTTATTTTAGGTCCCATTCTTGTGTCTCCTACCCTACTAACCACTGCAATGCATCTCCCAGGAATTTATTTAAAACGGAACCCACTGTTTGGGCTGAAAGAGATTGCCAGTCTGCTTTAAAGGGAGATTCTAAGGAGTTTCTAACAAAGGTCTTGACTAGCAAATTCCGGTGCTTCATTCTGTCCCTGGTGCCCAACCTAGCATCCATGTTTGTGTTCAGGTACTATACTTATAGTATACGCACTTTGACTCATCATGCTCTGTAAGCAGAGCAACACACTCTGAAAAAATGTTAATCTTCTGGGAGTAATTGTGGCATATAAAGCTATAATTCTTTTTACCCACAATGAATGATAACTTTAATTCAAATCAATGAATTATCCCATCAGTGAATTATCCCATCATATTTTCTCTACTGGTGCAAGAAATGAAAGCTTTTATTGCCATCTTGTGTTGGGTGAAAGACATAACAGCATTTTCATTTACATTGGGTGAAGGAACAACACCACCACAAGTCTCTCCCTCCCTACCATCATTATGCCAGCTGTCTAATCATGCTGTTATTAGACAGCTAGCTATTAAAGTACTGCCAGGCTGAATGATCCCTGTCTGGCATCCTTAAAGGCTGGGCATTGTGAGACTCCTAAGGCAATCATGCAGCAGAAGGTAGAAGAACTCTACCATTCCAAGCTTGAGGAGCAAGAATGCTATTTTAAATACACTCTCCACTCTACATTTTCAAATAAAATCTCTTTAATTTTTAAATTGCTTTTTAAACTAGCACATCAGAGAAAAACGTCTTATCCTGCCTTCTGTGCTAATTTTCGGTTGGGTGAGATGAGAAACTTCTCACTGGCTGCTCCCAGGCTGTTGAATTCACTCCCATGGGAGGCTCAGTTGGCCGGCTTTCTGTGCTCTTTCCACCCACAGGCAAAATCCTTGCTATTTACACAGGCCTTTGGCTCTTAACTCATGTGGCAGAAGATACTTTTAACAGAGTATTTTTAAACCATGTTTTAAATGTGTTCTAAATGCTTTTCAACTTGGTGCTTTTAATAGAATTGTATATTTAATTGCTTTGTTAACATTTGTATTAATAAGATTTTGGCTGAACTTGGTTTTAATTTGCTATAAGATGCCTTGGGTACCTTGCCAGGAACAAAATGAGATATAAAATGAATAAATAAATATGCTATGCAGAATTGCATTAAGATATTAGTATCTAGTACTACCTGCTGTCTTTGGAAAAAAAGGGAATAGTTGTAGCCAATGGGCACAGATATAGTATATAGTACTGGACTGTGGCACATTAGGTTAAAAAAAGAAAGATGCTGGTCTCCCACATGGGCCATGCCATTCTGCAATACATGTGGGACTTGTAACAAAATGTCACACAGTGCTGTGCTTCTCAACAGATTCCAGCTAGCTATCTGTCCATATCTCTTTAAGAGAATATTCAGTTCCATATCTTCTTTCCTGATTTTCTACCTTCCCCAGCATTCTGTAACTACTGTAACCACTGAGTTCATTCCATCTTCCTTGGCCTTTTTGGGGGTTGTTATGCCACTTATGGTTTTATTTTTCTATTTTTATTAATTTTTATTTAAGCATACAAGTCTCTGAGTAAATGTTGAGATAATAATGTCATAAATATTTATATTTATATTTATTTAACTTTGGAGCATGCTGTGCTGAATGAGGGATTCTGAGAGTTATAGTTCCCAGACATCCTATGGATACAGTATGACCATCTAAAAAAAGGGGCTCCACATGTACTGCTGTACTGATGGAGTTTCCTTGTGATCTAGAGCCTTGTGCAACTGGGACTTCATGACATCTATAACCTTGAAAATGGAGCTACTGGATCATGGTGCAGCTGTGTTCTTGTTTGCATGTTTCTTTAAGCCTGGGATGGAGAAAGTGCATACCCTTTCGTCCGCAACTCTTCCAAGCTTCCAGGCCACATTTTTTGACCCAGGGGACAGGATATCATCTGGGTAATGCCCCCAAATGACATCAGGAACAGAAATTAACCTTAAAACCTGAGTACCCCTACTCAAAAAGTCCTTAATTTACCAGGAAACAGCTGGTAAAAATCACTGGAAAAGAAGTGAGAGCCAAAATTTACTTTCATTTGCCTTTAGATTGCATTTTCAGTTCATTTGAGCCCCCCCCAAATACGGTGGTATGGCCTACTGGCATGGGAGGGAGCCGCAGGACAAAAACTACTCCTTACCCTCTGCAGTTGCTGACCTCAGATTCCAACATTGACTTTAGATGATAGATGCGTTCATATGTGGAATAGCACAATCCTTCTTTTGTAGCGAAGGTGTTTGCCAATGTACAGGCATGCATATATCCATCACCAAACTAAAATCCCCAGCCATACATATGCTTGTTTCCCCAATTCTTGCACAAAAAATTTATTTCAGATTTCATTTCAGTTCAGTGTTTTATTGGGGGTATCACTACATTCTTGATGTCTACATAAAAGACTGTTTTATTTTAACTCATATACTGCCTCACTTCTCTTATGTCACTGTTTTCTCTATTATGTAGAAGGTGACTTTTTGAATGGGAGAACTCTGTCTATCCATGGAGTATTTCCAACCTATTTTGAGCCCTAATTTTGGAATCAGACGTAACACTTAGGGACAGAGAATGTAGTCCTATACTATGGCACAGCACCAGTTTCCTATGTGTTAATCATTCAGCTTCATGGATACATATGTTCTGAATACATTCATAGAATCACACAGTTAGAAGGGACCCTAAGGACAATCTAGTCCAGGTCCCTGCCAGTGCATGGGATCCCACAGCTAAAGCACCATTATGGGATGGCTGTCCAACCTGTTAAAAAAAAAATCCAATGAATGAAAAGCCTGCCACTTTCTGACGTAGTGTTTTGCAGAACTGTGCAGAGAGTTTCCTGGAAAGAAAGGAACAAATGTAGCCAATGAGTAGAAATATGGTACCAGCCCCTGGCAGATAGCCTAAAAAGTATTAGCCTATTCCACTGTTGAAGGATATTCATTGCTGTTGTTTCTGTTTTGGACCTTGAAGTAATTTACAACTTATGACAACCCTAAGGTGAATCTATCATGGGTTTTCTTGGCAAGATTTGCTGGAGTGGGGTGCCTTTGCCTTCCTCTGAGGATGAAAGAGTGTGACTTGCCCAAGGTCACCCAGTGGATTTTGTTGGCCAATGGGGATTTGAACCCTGGTCTCCAGAGCTGTAGTCCAATGCTCAAATCACTATACCATGCTGGATCTCACTGAACAGCATGAACAGCATGAGGAAATTCTTGAGACAAACGTATTTGTGTCCAGCAAATGCAAGTGGTCAAGTTCCTTCTAGGCTGGACCACTTAAAATGTTATACTCCTCATCTCCAAAAATCTCACATGCTAAACTATTCCATTTGAAATATCGGGGTTTGAAACAATCTATTCTGACATTGTTAGGTGTATCTCATCAATTGCAAAAAATGCTTGAAGAACTGTTGCTATATTATCATTTATGGAAGGAAGAACATCCAAGTATCATTGTTAGAAATTAAGTGGGAAGAAGAAATCATGCATTGTTCATTTGCCTATGATAATTTATTAATAGGTATGCAAATTTTAAGCAGCCTAGAATTTAATGGAGCTCCATAATCTAGAAAATTATATTAGGGAATTATGGTGCTATGATTACACCTTAATTACCGTGGCAACATCCTCTGGAATTCTGGGATATGCAGTTTAGAAAGGGGTATTTAGTACTCTCAGAGCTCTAGTACCTTCACTCCATTTTCTAGCAACTCTATCAAAGGTTTTTCTTGGCAAGATTTATTCAGAGAAGATGGGCCATTACATTCTTCTAAGGTTGGAGAATGTGACTTGTTCATGGCCACCCAGTGGACTTTCACGGCTGAGTGGTGATTTGAACCCTGATCTCCTGGAGTTCTAACCCAACTCTTAAACCATTACACTGTTCTAGCTTTCTATTAGTTTCATTTTATTGTTGTGTGCCTGCAAGTCATTTCTGACTTATGGGAACTCTAAGGTGAATCTATCACAGGGTTTTCTGGGGCTGAGTATAACATGGTCACCCAGTGGTTTTCCATGGCTGAGCAGGGGATGGAACCCTGGTCTCCAGGATCAGAGGGCCTTTCCACCCTACACTTTCAACATCCTGTGGAATTCTGGGGTTTGTACTGAGGCCACAGGGCTCTCTGGCTGGGAATTCTAAATGCCTCTCCAGAAAGTAGAATCCCATCTAGGATTCCACAGGATGTTGAAAATGGAATAATAGTACTATAACAGTGTAGTGTGAAAGGCCCATAGTCCAATGCTCAAATCACTATACCATGCTCTCACTATCATGGTTCTATAATGTGTGAAATCATGGTTCCATAATGTATGAAAAGATACCTCACCAGGGACATAAACATGTGCTGCATCAGACATACACCAAAGAAACAGGATTGGCCACTAAGGGATCTTGGCATATAGCAAAGTGGCATCTACCATCAATATGTAAGCCTATAACAGTATGTAGACCACTTTCTTATGTGAGTTGCACATGCAATGCATAGTTCTAAGAGTGATGATTTGGATGTTGCTATCACAGAGAACTGTCAGAGTGTTGATGGATTTAAAGAAGCCAAACTTTGAGTGAAACTATCTGGCATACTTCCTTAACACAGAGGCTTTCAAGTGCAACAGGATGTGAGGCAGGATAGAAATCCCAAGGAAGTACAGTGAAATAAAGTGCTTAATTTGGTCAAGCAGGGATTTTATGTATCTCATTGCCTTTGCATTCAGCTCCTGGTCGAGTGCAATCCTAGTGTTTTTACTGAAAAATAATGGAAGTGCATAGACTTTCATCCTTCAGGTTGCAATCCCATGCACGCTTCCTTTGGATTCAGCCACGCTGAGCTCAGCGCATTTTAAGACATAAAACCTAGTGACGCACTTTCATGGGCAACACTTTCCTCTACAGCTTCCTATAAGCCACTTTATATATACAGGAGAAGAAGGAGGGAAATGTGATTGACTGGAACGCCCATTTTTAAGCCATTTCCGCACTAGCCTGTTATAGCGCGATGATTCCACTTTCAACCTCCTCTGGAACCTGGGGTTTGCAGTTTCGGGAGGGGCCGGCCCCTCCCGAAACTGCAAACCCCAGGATTCCAGAGGAGGTTGAAAGTGGAATCATCGCGCTATAACAGGCTAGTGCGGAAATATAGAAGAGCAATCCATTCATAGGTACTAGTTAGGGACGAGGGTGTGAACAATGCAGCGTTTGAGGCATGCTGGCTTGTCGTTTCCTAAAGTGTCCACTAGATGGCACGGCTAGGTTTCGAATACCTTCCAAGTCCGCCTGGGTATTATTTATTGTACTGGGAGTGGGAGCACGTTTGCTTCCCTGTTGTCACACTTGAACTTACTGCTTTGAGGTTGATGAACTGTCTCCCGACGGTTACACTCGGCGTCTTTAAGAGATGGAGACGAGCTCTCGCCTCCTCCCAGGGAGCCGCCCGTGTTGGGAAAGAGAGAAAGCTTGCCACTGTGATCCTTCAAATTACAAACCAACAAATCAAGGAGAAACTTCTCCCAGCCTTATTAAAATATTCAGTATGGAATATTGCAATTGCACAGAAACATTTCCATGTGAGGTTTGTAAAACTGGGAAGCAGTTTCTACCAAATACAGGCTCCCGATCCTCTTAGAGGAATTTCCATTGAATTCAGTGGCGCTTACTTTAGAGTAGACGTATGCAGTTTTGCAGCCGCTTGGGCAGCGGGGTAATCTCCATTTAGCCGTACTTCGATAGACCAAAGCTTGGAATATTATTTTTGGACTACCAATGCCATGATCCTGTGGGAGTGGGGTGGATATTCTAAGATCTCCAGCCCAAAATAAGTCCCAGTTATGGTGTAGACAGGCTGGAATCCGCGGTACCTAAACTCGCCTATATGTAAATGTTTACATTTTCCTACCGTTCTATCAGGCAGGAAACAGCATGGAGTTAACGTCGTTATCCTCCCCCGACCTTCGCTCGCCTTAATCATGTGAGGGCAACCTGAGAATGGCCCTGGCGCTATTGGGTTTTACTAAGTTGCAAGGTTGTACAAAAACAATCCTACCCATTTTACGGAACAGGGGAGTAAACGCTGCAGATCAAAAAACTAGGCGGAGCAATTCTATTTCAAACGCTTCTCCAGGAAAAAAGAAGTAACGAAGAATCTTCCTTCCCTTTCTGCACGTAGAAATCTAGCAGATCAGGGAGGCGCCTCCGCTAAACGGTTGTCTCTGGCCATTTCCGCACTGGCCTGTTCTAGCGCGATGATTCCACTTTCAACCTCCTCTGGAACCCTGGGGTTTGCAGTTTCGGGAGGGGCCGGTGGGCCGGTGGGCCCCTCCCGAAACTGCAAACCCCAGGATTCCAGAGGAGGTTGAAAGTGGAATCATCGCGCTAGAACAGGCTAGTGCGGAAATGGCCTCTGAGGTGTTAGTTCAGGTTGTATGGCTACTATTCGTATGTTGCCTCTGAGGACAGCGTGAAGCTTCAGACATATGTCCCCCCACCGCAGACTAAAAAGTCCAAAATCTGACGCTGTAAAGCCAACTCAAGTCTTACTTCCCCTACACAGCACAATCCTAGCCGTGTTTTTTTTTCCAAGAAATAAACCCCACTAAATTAAGTGGAGCTGACTCCCAGATTTAGGATTGCAGAAGTTACTCCCTCGATTTCCTCACAGTTGAGGCGACAATCGATTCCGGAATCCTCCAAAGATTGTCGTAAATTTAGGAAATGGAAGGAAAAAAAGCCGTTTGCTTTCCCCCCTCGGTTAACAAAAGAGAGAAACCAGGGGGACAATTGTTGTAGTGTGCCTTCAAGTCATTTCCAACCTTAAGGTGAACCTTTCATGGGGTTTTCTTGGCGATTTGTGGGGGGGTTGCCTTTGCCTTCCCCTCCAGGCTGAGAGAGTGTGACTTGCCCGAAGTCACCCAGGGGGTTTCCATGGCCGCCACCAGCGTCCTTGGAAGTTGTGTCCGATTGCCAGTCCCACAACGGGCTCTGGAGTCCCCCCATGGAGAGGTTGTCTCCTCACCCGTCCCCTCTCCTCTCCGTCGCCTGGCTTCCGAGAAACGATTTCAGCCAAGCCCCAGGGCCGGCGTGAAAGAAGGTCGCCTTCCTCCCTGGCAAACAACGCCCACAGATAGTTGCCAAGGCGCCTCTCGGTGCTTTGCATTGCGCCTCGGGCCAGCCTGCGCCTGTCTCCTGACGCCTTTATTACTCCTGCTATAAAAAGGGTCGTAAAAACTACGCGGCAACGTTGGCCTGCAGTCTAACCCGTCGCACGTTCTGCGGGTCGTTTTTGACCACTCGCCCCAGGACTTCAGGGGGACGGGAAGGAGGGCTACTTAGCCAGCTACCTGGCTGCTCAGATCTTCGGGGGTGCCGTCGAGTTCCACTGTCACAGCAAGAAACGACTGAGACTTGTGTCCCCTTTAAGACTCCGCCTTTGACTTGGCAAAAGGGTTTTTGGGCCATTTCCGCACTAGACTGTTATAGTGCTATTATTCCACTTTCAAGATCCTGGGGTTTGCAGTTTAGGGAGGGGCCTTTGTCGAAAGTGGAATAATAGCACTAAAACAGTCTACTGCGGAAACGGCTTTGGATTGCAAGGATTGCAAAGAGTGGGAGGAACGGATGGATAGACAAATATACTAGACAGGTAATGATACCTAGTCCTTCTAACGAAAAAATGTACTCCTAGTTTTCTTTCAAAGGAACTATACACGCAGGGTGCGCGACGCAGGGCGGCCGATCCTGCCGGTATTTCTTCGGAAGTTAAGTCTCACCGAGAGCTAAAGGAATCCTTCCCAAGCCAGAGCTTTGGATTCCAGTGTCAATTCAAAAGGCGTTAACTTCCAAGCCAGAGCGCGCTCGGACGGCGGGGCTCAGGGGTCAAGAGCTCTCCAGATGAGAGCAGGTGCCAAAGAAAGGAAATCTCGCTTCCTGCGCCTTTCCCGGTTGTGTAGATTAAAGAGGGAGGGAGGGATTTATTTCAGCATGTGGTGATAGGTTCGCCTTAGGGTCGCCATAAGTCGGAAACGACTTGAAGGCACACAACAACAACAAAGAAAAGCTCCGCTTAGGGAATTCCTTTTTCCGCCCGGCTCCGACAGGCGTAGGAAGCTACGCGGTGCAGACAGCTACTACTGGCACTAAATCTTCTGGCTTTCCCACCACAACGCTGATCTTTACGCACGTGAACGCAAGGGAAGAAGGCACGAGAGTGTGTGTCCAAACGCCCTGTCGGTGACAGCTCCTAGCCAGATGTCTTCCAGGTTTACTCGGGCGCCAGGACTTCAAAGCAAGGACGTAGGTTTAAGCGCTCGGGGTCAGTGGGAGCTTCAAGACTGGCAGCCTCAAAAAGTGGTTCTGAGATCAGTTCCAATAGAAGAGTGAGAAGACTGACAAGCCAGCGTCTGGCTTGCTTAGGGCAGGGGCTGGGATCATGGAAGTCGCCAGATGTTGTCGAACTGCATCTCCCAACAGCCCCTGTCAACCAAGCGAATGGTGAAGAACGCTGAGAGCTAGAGTTCAGCAACAGCAGTATTCCCACCTCCGAGTTACGGACGATGTGTGTAATATACGTATGTGTGTGTACGATATGCGTGTTTTTTTAAAAAAAAAAAATCAGGAACTCTGTGTGCAAGGCAGAACGAAATTATGCACTTTAGCTGTGTGTGCAATAGAATTAAAGAAAATTAAGTTCACGAAGAGACAAAAAACAGAGGCAATGTAGCGTTGGTTCAATGCACGCCTCTGGCTATTTCCGCACTCGACTGTTAGAGCGCTATTATTCCACTTTCAACATCCTATGGAATCCTGGGGTTTGCAGTTTAGCCTGAGGCCCCTCTCTAAAGTGCAAACCCCAGAATTCCATAGGGTGTTGAAAGTGGAATAATAGCGCTATAACAGTCTAGCGCGGAAATGGACTCTGCCTCTGCCATCCTTATCCGGCGGGATTCCTGTAGGACTTCGCACGTGCTTTCGAAGCTGTCTTTTCGTAGACTTGGGCCGAGTTCTCCAGCTAAAAGTGGATCTCCCGAGAAGCCTGCGTCTCTTGTCCAGCCCAAGGCGAGAGTTTACGAGAGGTTTCGGACAGCGTAGGTGAGGCAAACCGCAAGCACCAAAACCACATTGAACCTCAGGTGCTGAAGCATGTGTGTGCACGCACATGCACACAGTTGTTATGGGAGGGGGAGAGAAAGGACTGCGACGAAATCTGTTAAATTACGTGGTAAATAAGTAGTGACACTAATACTAACCCAAACGGGTCCAGGGGTGCTTCACTGTGTCGACGATGAATTGGGATGGGATCGGTTGGCTTATTGTCTTGATACTCTGGAGACATCTACTTAGAGAATGGGGCCCCTTCACGGGCAGACTGTTGTCAGAAAACAGGAGCCATTGCTTGGAAATTGAAAATTCATGAGCGTTACTCACAAGCCAGCGTGAGACTAACTTTTATCCCAAGGAAAGCACTCAGTACTTTCGTTGCCCGATCTCGTCCCTCCTCCCACTTGGAGATCAAGAAAAAGGAACATCGACTTGCTTCACAGATTCCTTTGGGGCAAACTGCCAAACAATAAGATCGCAGGGAAAAGAAGACAAATTCAAGAATTCTTTCTTGGCTATTATTTCCTTTTCTGCGGTGTGACACCATGCCCATTTCCGTACTAGCCTGTGATAGTGCTATTATTCCACTTCCCTCAAAGGCCCCTCCCTAAACTGCAAACCCTAGGATTCCATAGGATCTTGGAGGTGCAATAATAGCACTATAACAGGCTAGTGCGGAAATGGCCCTGTCTTCCCCCCGTCTGCCTCCCTGCATCCTTCAGGGGTGCAGAAGGGGTTCAGCAGGTCGTGAGAACTGACCCTAAAGTCCAACACAACGCTGGTCTCAGTACTACGATTTTGCCTCTTATCAAATGATGTTTGTGGCTCCTAGGACAGACCTTTAAACTGCTTTGTCTTCCTTCCTTCCTTCCTTCCTTCCTTCCTTCCTTCCTTTCATCCTAAAGTGAACCTGTTACTTGGGTTGAATTCTAGATAGTGGTCCACAGGATCGCAGCATAGGATCCGGCCACGTTAGGGCTGACGGCGCCTCCGGTCTTATCTTTCTGACCCCAGTCAAAGGGTGAGATCTTTCAAACGTAGAAACATCTCTCTGTGTGCTTAGGATTGGGGCATCGCTTTTGGCATCTCGATCCTAAAGGTGGCCTTTACGCGGGAGTATCATAAAAGAGACAACTTACAAGAAAACCTATTTAGAAATAAAGTGTGTAAACCAGTTAAAATAAATAGGGAGAAGCTTGGGCGCTCCAGATGTTTTATCTCACCACTCCCACAATTCTGATGAGGCTTCTAGGAGTTGGAAGTCGAAGATGTCTGGAGGACTTATGGGTCAGCCTAACTCCGGGTTAAATTGTACTAAAATTGAATAGACCTGTATAAAAAGCCTTAAAAAAAAAAGTTTGCATCCTTTCAATCTTTCCCCGTCACCATTCTCGTCCCTTGAGGACAAATGGAACACGGTAAAGACACAGCAGTCAAGGAGGAGGCGGCTGCGTAACCTTCACCTGTTGAGTTTCCACCTGCAAACGGCGCACTTTTCCTACTCTTCTAAAAAACTTCCTCGTTCCAAAAGCCTCACGACCGAAGGGACAAAAATCGCAGCTCAGCCCCCAGCCACGGTTAAGCTGAACCGAAATAAATGCACTTTAAATTTTAGCATCAAAATCCCGACACCATGTTTTTGAGTATAGGGACATGCCTGTCGAAGCCAATCGTATCACAGATATAGCTTCTTCATACCAAATCATTCGACAACACAGCAGTCTTAAAACACATTTCCTCCACGATGAAGTCCAATTTGGTATTCGTAGAGTTTTCTTCTAACTCTCCTACGGTCCCATACCCGCTTACTCAAGATTAATCCCTATTTAACTCAGCAGGATTTCGTTGTGAGTACACATGGATAGGGCTGTAGCGTTATTATGTTTTCAAACTGGAGGGGGACAGTAAGAAATATCTCTGAGCACATACAGAGTGCTTTACTCTTTCTATAGAATAACGACACCACACGCCCAGCCCCTGGGATCTTGGGCGGGTCGGAGTTTTGGTGTCATGGATGGATCAAAAAGTGTGCAATATTTTTTAATCTCTAAAATCAGAGGGCAAATGTAATTTAAGTAAGCCAGTGGGTGGTAAATTCAGCACGGCTTTCCTGCCAAGTGATCCCACGGTCGGATCGAAACGCAGGAATTATGTGAACGGATTAAGCATTCTTGCAAGATGGAGTTACTTTTCTGGCAATCAGGAACAAAGCGATTGGGATCGCTGCCCGAAATGTAACACAACCCACTTTGATTTTTATTATGAAGCCACTAGTCTCTGCTTGTTTACTCGGAAGTAAGCCCCACCGAGACCTGTTCCACGGAACTTCTTCCCATATAAGAGCGTCACGGGCTGTAACCCTGGTTCCACGGAAACCAGTGGCTTAAATCCAGACAGTTACGGGTCGCCCTGGAAAGAAGGCGGTAGTTTTGTCCTGGTATCACAATTCTCTTTACGCCTGTCTTGATCCTGTTGTTTTACACCCGGCTGAATGTAGCGGTGAGGTTTAGTGAAAGGAGCCTATCCTTCCTACATAGGATCCCTCGCTTTTGTCTGTCTTTTCCCCAAAGTGGAAGAGCCTGTTCGGGGTTTAATTTTTTAAAACAAAACAGGTCATCGTCGCTGGCATTCAACAAACTTCAGTCGCAGGAGATCAGATGGCTGTTTATAGCTGGAAGCTCTGATTAATGCCTGCCCCCAATCCCGTCGCTAAGACTCATTCTCCTCCGGATCTGTTCAACACTCAAAAGTAACCCAGGAGCCAGGTGGTTCTAAATGCAGGCATACCTGATGAGGAGTTCTGTGAGGCTGTCAAGTGTGCTTCAAGAACGACCATCTCCAAGAGAACTCAGAAACAAAACCGTAGGTATTACATGCTCCTTAAGTATCGGGTCAAGACATAGGAACCTGAAGATTTAGGGAACTATAGGCCTTCCCCGGGACCAAGATGGGTATATGTCTCCCTCCACCTGTATTTGGCTAATATTTGTTACGTCATTCACCAATCTCAAATGAAGCTGTCGGAATTCGGAAGCTGATGGTGTTGAGCCTGTGCTGATTTAAGCGCGTCTGAACACTTGGGCCGTTTCTGCACTCCACTGTTATAGCGCTAGTATTCCATTTTCAACATCCTATGGAATCCTGGGGTTTGCAGTTACGGGAGGGGCCGGCCACTCCCATAACTGCAAACCCCAGGATTCCATAGGATGCTGAAAGTGGAATAATAGCGCTATAATGGTGGAGTGCAAAAGGGCTCTCTGTTTTCAGTGGATCTAGGCGCCGCCTAACTTGTTATAGGCCAGAATTGTCGCTTGCTTCTTTTACACCGCGGGCTGGCCTGTACACAGATTCATACTCTGCGGCGCTCTTCATCTATTGATCTTCAGTAATTCTTCACCTTTCCCAAATTCTGGAATACTAAGCAGACTGTATAGTGAGTCGTCTGTGGTACGACTATGCCAGAACTTGGAAAAAGTTATTCCAACTCTCAGAATCTCCCCAGCCACCAATGGCCGCTGCCCATGCGCAGGACAACATGCTGGTGGATTCTGGGAGTTGTAATCCCCCCCAAAGCAACGCTTCCAAGCTCTGGCACAAAGGAGAGGCTGCAGAATTGTTCAGCCTGTAGAATTAAAGTGGTTGAACCTGGTCTTTCTGCCACAAGGGTGCTGTGGGTCTCTGCCTAATATACTGTCCTTTGAGCACTTCGTTTTCGGAAGAACACAAGTGACGCACGCTGTTGTGGCGCCTTGAAGACTAACAATATTTATTGTGGCAGCTTTCTGTGGGATAAAACTCAGATCGGCAGTTGCAATCTGAATCGTGTGCTCCCTAGCTGGCTGATAGCTGAATGTAGAGATCATATTAGCATAGAAACCCGCCCTCCCCGAACCAGGAGGAGCAAACTGTGAAAGCGATCCAGTTCAAAGTATAATAAGTTTGGATAGGGTCCATTCTCTGCCCCTGATCCAGCAAGGCAAAAAGAATAGTGTAATTCTCTGTCTTTTGTTATCCAGCCCTGCTTTCTATCGAGGCCAATCCTGTTGTTCTCAAACGTATCAACCATGAAAGCAATTCCACCACCGCAGCTCCTGACCAAACAGAAGAAGATTGAAATGCATAGCCATTAGTTCCCAGTAACACTTTCCTTAATTTTAGTGCACCCAGTTTATTCTTCTTCTGTCTGCTTTGTGCAAAGCACTGATGTGAAAGCGTGCCAGCTTCGGAACTCGACAGAACTCGGCTGATCTCAGTCACTTTTTGAGAGGGGTGTGAGTGTTTCCATTTGTTTTTCACAAATTACTAATTTAAGTATGTTTATTTCTCCTTGATATGGACAGGGCATTTTCACTCGCTCCCACTAAACCAGCTCTAGGACAGGTGCTTAATTTTGGCTAGATTCTTGGCATCTTTACAGGGTTTCCCTCCCACCGCATCTGATGATGAGAACAGAGCGCTACTGCCCTGGAATTTGCCCTGGAAAAAACTTCGCTGAGATTAATGGAATTTACAGGGCAACCCCTGGCAGGTGTATTCAAGAGTAAGTCCCACTTAGTGCAGGATTTACCGCACAGGACTGGAGCATATTTTCTACTTCTTGTTCTCACTTAGTATTAGTAAACCAAAGATTCAATTTCTTGGAAGATGCAAGCAGAACTTCTGCTACTTGCCTTATTATATTTTCGCGAAATTTAGGTGGGAACTATAAGGCGGGGCACCAGAGGTGGGCTCTGTTTTTCTTAGTTGACGTCACCCATGAACACCACTAATTCCTGAAACTCACAATCCCACGTGGGATTCATCCTGAAACTCCAACTGAAGCCATTTCCGCAAGAGGCTGTTATAGCGCTATGATTCCACCTTCAACATCCTACGGAATCCTGGGAATCCGGCCGACCCCTCCCGAAACTACAAACCCCAGGATTCCATAAGATGTTGAAAGTGGAATCATAGCGCTATAACAGCCTCGTGCGGAAAGTTTCGTGTTATTCACTGAGTTCCTAGTAAGACATAGGATCACTCTGCGAGTTGACTTCAGCTCCCCTGAAGACTGGCATCCTGCGGTTTACTCTACACACTTACTTCGAAGTAACTTCAGGCAGCTGACTGACTTCCCAGTCATCGTGAGTTAGGGGCACCAACCCTGCAGGCTGTAATGCTGTAGCAGTACATCCTAGTGAATTGATGTAAAACCTGATCTCACCTAAGCGCGCATCCTATCTACTCTTAACACTGGATCAGGCAACTGCAGACCGGCGTGGGAATGACAATTCTCCCTCTTCCCTGGTTTAAAAAGGTTGGAAATCGCGGCCAGCGCTGGTGGCTATTTAGCAGGTCTGCAATCCTCCGGCACTTAAGGTCATTTCCGCACTAGACCGTTATAGTGCTATTATTCCACTTTCAACATCCTATGGAATCTTGGGGTTTTCCCAAGGCCCCTCCCTAAACTGCAAACCCCGGGTTTCCATAGGATGTTGAAAGTGGAATAACAACACTGTAACAGTCTAGTGCGGAAATGGCCTGCCTTCCCGTGGGCAAAACGGGAGCAAACACCTACAGAATCCAGGCTGCGGAACATCCAGACGCCTGCCTGGAGCTTGAGAGCCAAACCCGTCACTCCCTGGCGCCTTCGAGCGGGCGCCAACTGTTTCCGGCTCGGTGGACAGAAGCGCACTCTGCGCGAGCTCAGGGGCACCCTCTTTCCCGTCCTCCGCGCGTCCCACAGTTGTGTTTCAGCGCTCAGGCCGAGGGCGCGGGAGGGGCGCACTGACCGCGGGTTACGATCGGGAGGCGCGGGTGGGCGCTGAGCGGCGGCGGCGGGGCGCAGGAGCGGCGGCGCTCGCCCGAGGCGCTTGCGGCGGGCGCTTTCAGTTTTCCTCGAGGCTCCTGGTTACTGTTTAACATCCCCACCCACGTTTCAGTTTGTTTAGTAAATCGATCTGATGCCTCCGGGGCTCCGGATCTCTCGGCCCGGTCGCCATTGAGCCAAGTTAATCTCTCCCCCTCCAGGGCAGAGGGGCGAGGAAGCGGGGCGAGCCAGAGCCGGGCGAGGGCCGAAGACAGGGAAGCGAGGCAGCCGGGGGGGAGGGGGGCGAGACGGCGGCGGGGCCGTGGCTCGCTAGGGCCGCTCCGAGCTGCCTCGCGGGAGGGCCCCTGGGAACGACTGGCGCCTGGCCGCAGGTAAGTTTCCTTTCCGAGGGCGCCTCGCAGGGAGCGTCCGAGGCCATTGCCGCACCAGGCTCTTATAGCGATTATTCCACTTTCAACCT